>MU612378.1:0-19878 GCA_025201675.1 Cunninghamella echinulata
ATTAATAACAAATATATATAAAAATATATATTATATATATTATACCTAAAAAAAATCGAATGAATCGTTTGGCTGAACCAACCAATACTTTGGTCAACAACGATAAAAATGCAAAGCATGAATTACTCTATGTGATACCCCAAACGACCATTGTATCCGAGGTCATCTATACTTATACTTCTACTTCCTATTCATATATCCCAACAACTTCTATTATAAATGGTAGTGATACATCCTCTTCTTCTCTTTCAACAAATAATATCATTTTAATAGCAAGTATTATTGGTGGTGCTTTTTTCCTTTTCCTCATTGGTAAATTTTATTTATATTTATATCTTTTATTTGTTTATATAAATCATGTTATTCATATATAAATATATCTATATATCTATGTCTATATATGTCTATATATATGGCTATATATATATACCTATCTATCTAGGCATAGGGACATATATTTACCTTCGATATAGAAAAAAAAAGAGATATCATCATACAACGCCACCTTCCATCAATGGTTATGAGGACGACGAAGTTTTAAAATCCAATGGTAAAAACGATGATGATATAGATAGTCCAATTGATAAATCTTATATTTCTTCAAATCGGCCCATGTCAACCCCAAGGCATCTTGTTGCCCCTCTTCAAGGCTTCCCTTCCACTAATACAAGTATGGTATTTTCTTCTACCGAGTTTTCTACTACTGCCACTCTATCAAGCATAAATAAATATAATAATAATAATAACGAAGAAAGACATGTACCGAATGAATATGAATCACATAATACGACTACTTTATCACTATCCAATAGTAATGAAAGGCATGTTCCTCATTTAATAGATTGATTTTTATTATTGTTATTTATTGGTAAAAGTAAAATAATCATAATGATAATAATAGTAGTAGTAATAATAATAATAATAACTGTATTTATCTCTAAATCCGCACACTTATATCTATAATAATCCTAATGTAAATAGCCCTTTTTTATATATATTCATCATTCCCTTTTTTTGTTGATCAACGTAATAAATAAATGAATAATATCGCCCATAAAAAGAATATATCTAAAAATGAAACGGAAGGTTGTATTCCAGCGTTACTATAAATAGGTGGTGCTACCCCTATAGGATAATTTTGGTTACTATTATAATCATTATTTATATTGTTGTTGCTGTTGTAGTTCATATTATTACTGTTGATATACTGATCATTAATATTATTGTTGTTGTTATGATTTAATCCTGGTGAAGGTAAAATCGATGGTGTGAGTGGAATATTGACAGCTGTCATTTGATTGTTATAAGTTTTAGGTGTTTGGGTCGCTGGCACTATTTATAAATCGGTTATTAAAAAAAGTAAATAATATTAGGATTCAGTTCGTTTTCTTGTTAGCCTTTATCATTATTACTTTTGTTGGCAGTATTATTCCTAACATGTAAACTATTTTACCTGAACTAGTAGTAGACTTGATATTATTGGATATACTAGATGTTGGTGCATAGTTATTTTTAGTTGTTGATGGTGAAGGAGTAACTATAATAATATTTTTTTATTTTTATTAAACATATATATATGTATATATAATCCTCTTTTATTTTTAGTTTTTCATTTATATATAAATACCAATTTATACTTACTTAAATTGAATTTTCCTTCTTTTATGTTATCCTCTTCATCATCCTCTTCTCTATTTTTCCATAGTTCATCCCAATTAAATTTTCCTACGTTTTTTTTAAAAAATAAACGAGCGAAAAGAAAGATTAAAAAATTTAATTTTTTTTTTTGGAGGTTTATTTTATAAAAACCAGGCGGTGATTAAAAAAATGAAAAATTCTTATAATAATTATTATGCAACTTGATTTTTTTTTTTTTTTTTTACCTGGTATCAATGGCGCATTTCCTTTATCTTCAGGTAATCCTGGTTTCTCTACTTTAGGCAAAGGAATTACTGGTACTTCAGGTAGTTCAGGTTCTGATTTTTCTGGTAATTCTGGTGCTTCAGGTACTTCAATTTCTGGTACTTCAGGTATATCTGGCAATTCAGGAAGTTCCAACTCTGGTGCTTCGGGTAGCTCTATTTCAGGGGTTTCCATTCCTGGTAATGGCAATGGTGGTTCATGATGCTTTTCCTTTTGTTCTTGTTTTTTCTTCTCTTCTTCTTGTTTTTTCTTTTCTTCTTCCTGTTTTTCCTTTAATTCTTCTTGTTTTTCTTCTTCTTCTTCTAATCTTTCTTTTTCTTGTCTTTGTCTTTCCTTTTCCTTTTCTTCTTGTTCATGCTGTATAGTTTCTGGTAATCCTGGTATTTCTTTTTCTTTTGCTTCTCCTTCTTTTTCATGTTTATCGTTTTCTCCAGGTAATACTGGTTTTCCATCTTCAGAGTGGCCCTCTTTTTCATCTTTATCATTCTCTGGTGGTTCAGGTTTATTACTCTCGGGAGCTTCTGGTTTTTCACCATTGGGTTTTCCCATTTCAGATAATTCTGACATATCTTGCATATCTGATGGATCTGGTTTATCAGATTCTATATATTATTATAAACAAATCATAACTATTACTACTAGCCTTTTTCTTTCTTTTTTATTTAATCATACTTACCAACTGAACTAAATTTATCTATAATTTTATCGAATTCATCGTCAATAAAGGAAAGATCCATTCTATTATATTGTTAAAAAATAAAAAGTAAAAATATCTATATAAAATAAAAAAAGATATAAAATCATAATATGATATTTATAGATATTTATATGTTTATATTTATTTTATTTGTTTTTTGTTTTTTTAACAAATAAAAATAAAAAATCCCGAAGTAATAGCAGTTAATAGTGCATAAACATATTTAGTAATATGACTCAATAAAAGAAGCCTATTTATTTATTTACCCGGATATTTTTATATTGAATATTGTTTATTTTATTGCATGATCGAGATTTTTTTTAGCGTTACAGTGCTATAATTTTTTTTTTTTTGACAGGTGATCAATTTTTTTTTTTTAAATGAAAAAAAAAAAGTGGTATAAAATTAAAATAATTGAACCTATTAAAAGAATATTATGATCATCTATAAATTTCTTAATTTCCATAATTTATATTTATACAAGTATACGCAGATGGTCAAAGATTAAACTTGGCACTCCGCTATAAACGAGAGAACATTTGTAGTTGGAAAAAAATTAGAAACCCTGACCATAAAATAAAGTTATTCGACACAGATCATCATGGTAACATTAGATATGAATGGATAAGAACTAATTTATTTAATAAATCAATTCCTTTCCTTCGGCTTTAAAATGTGTTTTTTAAATTTTTCTACTTTTTTATTTTTATAATAAAATGCATCGATATACGTATATATTGAAATGGAGATATGATTATTATAGTAATCATAACAAATATATATCTATAAATGAAAAAAGATAAATGGGAAAAATAGTTTTTCAATAATGTATATATATTATATATGTATAAATATGTCACTACCCTGATATTGGGTAGTATATGACAACAGAATATGTATGTACAACGCTTTTAAAACACAGCAACTTAAAATTAATAATTTTTTTTATTTTTAATTCCTTTTTCTTTTCGTTTTCCATTTAATCCTTTCTCTTCCTTTTTCTTCTTTTTATTATTTATTTCATTCATATTTTATATATATATATATATATATATATTAGAAAAATTAAAATATAAAGGATGACTCAAAATAATCATAATGAAAATACACCTTTACTTCATCCTGGAAGATCATATGAAACTGAAACAGCAAGTATCAATAGTTATGATTCAGGACATATCACTATCTTAACATCTCGTTCTCGTTCTATCTTAAGTGATGATGGCGATAATGATGATAATAATAAATTCATCAATAATGAAGATGAAGAAGACGATATAGTAGCTAAAAGATTAAATGGTGTATCATTATATGTTATTTTACTTGGGTAAGAATAGTATATATAATAAAAAAAAAGATGATAGAATTTATAATATAAATAATATAAATTATAATATAAATATAATATAAATATTTTTTTCTCTTGTATCACAATTTTTTAAAAAATAATAATCTTATGCTTTATAAACTTATAAAAAAAAATATATTTACCGAATGCTGGAAAAAAATAAATAACCAGTTACACAGAATAGCTATTTTTTTTAAAAGGTCAATTTATTTTTTTTCTTCCTCTCACTTTTTTTTTCTTTTTTTTTTCAAACTTTAATAGTCTTTGGATTGGTGTTTCTTTATCTTCACTTGATTCTTCCATTGTTGCTACTATTTATGCTGTCATTGGTAGCGAATTTAAAAGGTAAAAAATACTATACAATTTTTCATCTTACTATGTTATATTTTATATTATTTTTACTAATAGACTTAGTATTACTTTTTTTCTTTATTATTATATAAAAGATCTAATGAAATAATATGGATTGCCACTGGTTATATGCTCTCCTTTACTGCCTTCCAACCTTTATATGGTAGAATATCTGATATTTTTGTGAGTTTCTTATTGTTATTAATATTATTATATAAAAAAATAAGAGTTAAAAAGGGCGCGTATTAAATATATATATATATATATTATACTTTATAATAGGGACGTAAAAATGCCATGTTATTTGCCGTAAGCTTCTTCTTTGTCGGATCTTATTTATGTGGTGCAAGTACAAGCATTTGGTATTTAGTCATTGCAAGATGTATTGCTGGTATTGGAGGAGGAGGTATTAATACTTTAACAACAGTGATTATCAGTGACCTTGTTCCTTTACGTGAAAGAGGAAAATATCAAGGGTATGGTAATATTGCTTATGGTCTTGGTAGTGTTGTAGGTGCACCTATTGGAGGTAAATATAATTAATATGATTTATATATATATATCCTTATGAGTTCCCCAATCGTTTTATTGATCATTACTGTTTTTATTATTATCCAGGCTTTTTAACTGATACCATTGGCTGGCGTTATTGTTTTTATATCAACTTACCATTTTTATTGATCACTCTTTACGTCACTACTTGTTTATTAACCAACTATAATTTGGAAGAAAATAAAGAAGAGCAAGATATGAAATTATGGCAACGGTTAAAAAAGATTGATTATGCTGGTGCTTTCACTATTGTTACCGCTGTGGTTGCATTTTTAATTGCTACCTCTTTAGGTGGAAATATTCGCCCATGGTCAGATCCTCTTGTAGTTTCTTGTTTGATTGCCTCTGGTGTTTTATTAGTTTTGTTCTGTATTGTAGAAGCTAATTGGGCAACTAACCCATTAATGCCATGGCCTATTATCTCAAGCCGTACACCTTTATCTTGTTCTTTAGCTAATTTTTGGATTGTCATGGCCAATACTGCTGTCATTTATATTACCCCACTTTATTTCCAAGGTTTATTAGGCTATACACCTACTCAAGCTGGTCTTTATTATATTCCAAAGGTTATCTTTATTTCTTTGGGTTCAGTTTTCTGCGGTCTTTATATGTCTCGTACTGGTGAATATTTGAAAATCACCATTCTTGGTGCTTTTGTATGTTTATGTTCCATGATCATGTATACTTTTTGGACTCCTTCTACTTCTTTGGCTGTACAACTTCTTTGTATCTGTGGTGATGGTTTGTCTTTAGGTGTAGTGATCACTACTACTTTGATTGCCATGTTATCATGCGTTGGTTCTAAAGGTAAGATAATAAAAAAAAAAAGAAATGAAAAAAAGGGCGAGAATAAGAAATAATGGAATAGCGTAATAACTTTTATTTAATTATTATTACATTTATTATTGCTTTTTTTTCTTAAAAATGAATAGAAATGGCTACAATTACTTCAATGAGTTATTTGTTCAGATCAGCTGGTGGTGTTATTGGTATCTCTGCAACTTCCGCTATTTTCCAAGCTACAGTTAAAAATATTCTTACTAAAAAAATTACTGGTCCAAATGCTGAATTGGTAATAATAATAATATAATAATCTAATAATGTATAGGGAAAGAGAGAGAGAGAGAGATGATGACGATTTAGATACTAATTTGTGTATACTTATTTTAATGTTATACCTATAGTATATTGACATTGCTAGAAAATCCATGACTGAAGTTAGAGAATTATTACCTGCTGATATTTTAGATACTGTATTAGACTCATACCAAACAGCCCTTCAATACTCTTATGGTGCATGTGTTGTAATGGCTCTCTTAGGTCTTACTGCTACCTTTTTCATTCAAAGATTTGAATTAATGACAAAAGTTAAAAAATAGACAGAATGAGAGAAAAAAATTCCATCTATATTATTATTTATTTTGTTACCCATATTTATTTTATTTATTTTTGTTTTTTTTTTTTTAAGAAAAAAAATAACCCATTATATATAATCATAAAAAAAAAGAAAATTACATTTTATATAAAATCATAAAACAAATAAAAATAAAAATAAAAATTATTTTCGTATCATGGTATACTAATTATATGGTAAAATGTGTATGATGTATGTCAAATTCATGGGATGCTGCCAGTTGTGGAAGTTGTCTAAATGTTGGATAAAGTAAATCTCTTAAATTATTTAATAATTCTTGATAAGTTTGATTTGGATTTTCTGTAAGCGTAGCTAATAATATGATATAACATAATATATATATTAGAACTTTTTTTAATATATATTATTTATATATACATTAATATGCATGTATATACGATTACTTACTTCTGAAAGCATTAGATAAAGCACCACCCCTTTCACCATCAAATACATAATCTCTGCTGTTTTGGTCGTCTTTACAACCGGACAGCATTATCACATCCGCTAAAGATCCTTTTGTAAGTTGATTTCTTTTTTCTAGTTCTTTCAATCCCTTTATTTTCATATTACTTTTAAGTACACTTCTCCTAATACCAATGGATTCTCTATTGTTTTCTATACGATCTTTTGTTGCCATCAATATATCCACCGTCATTTCTTTCATTCTGCTTGTTGCTTTAATATGCCCTTTGGTATTGTATGTGTAAGGTAAATCCATTACTGATCCAGAATGGCAGCTATCAAAAATGGCTGTTAACTTGACACCTTCTTTTAATGATTGAACCAAAATAGTATTGATTAACTATACATAACGAATAATAAAGACAAAAAATCGAAAATAGATAAAATAAATATAAAAATCGGTCTATACTGTTTCCATATACAAATAAAGCTATATATATACAAAACCACACTCATACACACATACAAACACACACAACTTACATCATCTGTAATTTCATACCCTCCTGAATTAGCATCGACTGGTATAATTGTTTCATCAAATCCGTCATCTTCATCTTCATCAAAATCTTCCACCTATATTCGATTATAAATGTTATTTTTGTTTCTATTATAATAATTTAACTTATGCATAAATGATACACTTGATAATATAATCTTTACTTGCCCCCCATGTCCGCTAAAATGGAAAAAGAATCTATTAAAAAAATATTAAAATAATAAAATATCCCATTAATAAATATATTATCATTTATGTAAACATTAATGGTATTTTATTATCATAGCTTTTTCAACTTTACGAATCGCCAGGTTTATTATGGTGTACCAATTTTACCATTTGCACTATTATATTTTCTGTAGTTGGAATAAGGTTTTCATCGTCTTGTTCTTCAGTCATCAGAGTAATGTTATCCTGAATACAAATATTTATTTATTTATTTAATTACATTTATTACATTACTTCCCATCCATATATCCAATTTAAAAAATTAAATAGTGTTTTACTTCAGTAAATCCATAATGATCTATCAAAAATTCCTTTTGTTTTAAAACGTCGTTTATGCACCCTATTATAATAATAATAAAAACAATAATGATAAACGATAAAAAGTAGCCTTCAATAAGAATGAAATTAAAAAGTATACATGATTTAAACCATTTTCTTTTTTTAAAAAAGTTTCGTCTAACCTCGAAGTTCAATCCCTTCCTGATCAGTATAGTTAATTCCAATCAATAAGGCTTTTTTAACTGGTTCTATATTTAGAACGTGTTGCAGAATAAATAAACAAATATACAAGTAAATATTGCATCCTTCCTTTTTTATATACGACGTTGCTTCTATTCTTTATTATTATTATTAATAATAAAAAAATATAAAAAATACCTTCAGTACGAATACAGTGTTTCTTATCAATATCTTCATCATCAAGTATATGTAGTTCACTGATATCTATTACTACCAACACGTTGTCTATCATATTAGTGATAATAAAATAATACTGGTTGTTAATAATGATATTATATGGTATCCCTTATTAGGTCTGTATTATAGTTATTTACCTTGGTTATCGCGTATGCAAATAGGTGTTGGTGAAGCTGGTTCTTCAATAACTTGTTCTTTATCTATTTCTTTGCAGGATTCCTATAAGCAGAAGAGCAAAAGAAAAATATTAGCTAAATATTACGGTTCGCTATATTCTTTTTTTTTTTAAAAAAAAATAAAAGATGTATGTATTTATATACAAGGCACTTGCAATTTCCTCTTCACTTGAATCAGATTTATGTATATATCGTTTTATTTTTTTTGACACTCGCTTTCTGAAATCCATTATAGTATACTTCGTTTTTTCAAAAAGTATAAAAATAAAATAAAGAGGAAAGAAAGATAAATTTTTATTCCACATTAAACTTTTTTTTTTTTTATTTTTTTTTTTTTCGAAAGTCCGGTTTTTTTTTCTTTATTTAACAAATGAGTTGTAGAAACAAGTTATATGTGTTACAAAGGTTCCAATGCCCTAGTACGTAAAAGATCGATTGAACAAACAATCCAAAGTCGAAAGCAGAACCAGTGGCTCTTCGCTGATGAAAGTTATGATTTCATATATGATAACAATTTTGATTTATTATGCAGTTTGGGGTGAGCGCTCTTGTCGAGAAAAGACTATATTGGTTGTACAACCACCTGACAATGTTAGTTTTCAAAGTGTTTTAAATGAAACATGGTTCGTTTGTTCGGAGGCTACATTTAGCAACAAACCGTTCGAAATATATATGTCTTCATTATTCGATAGTGCGTATTCGAGAGAAACTATGGTTGCCTATGGACAAATCACTTGTGATCAATATGAGAAATGGAAACGGATTCACGACGCTTAATTTTTTAAACCTAGTTTTTTCCCTATTTGAAAACAGTTTGTACATAATAGATCTACTAAACAATATAAATAAAATAAACAGTAAATAAACATTAATTTCATGTATAAATATATAATTGCGAAAAAGGAAAAATAAAAAAAATAATGTTAGTACTACCTAATAAATGTTATATATAGCTAAGCTCAATAAATATAAAAGTCGTGATTCTAGAGAAATTTTTTATTACTTTTTTTTTCCCGAATAGCGGGTTTTTTTTATCTATAAATCAAGTTCAATTTTTTTTTTTAAAATACATTATAAAAATTATAATATTACTAAAATGTGTTTTGACAAATGGGATAAACCTTTTATATTCAACGCTTAAAAAAGGATCGAATTCTTCAATTTATTACTACTATTATTATTGTGTTAATTGATAATACATACAACAACAATAGCAAAGAAAAGTTACTTATTTTTAAATAAAAATAGTAAGAAAACAAATGGATCAGTGATAATACTTTACAATTTTATTTGTTAAAAAAGAATATAATATATAATATAATACTATTTTAATGAACTATACTAAGGTTTGTTTATTTTATACATTTATTTATTTAGACAAAGGCACTCTTAGTAGCAATAATGAATTGTTCCAAAGTTTCAGGTTCTCTACCTAACAAAATAGAAATACCAGGTGTAACAACAGCAGTAGTTTCCACAACAGTACAGAGATCATATATAGCATTGAAAGGAAGAGGTAATTGAGGAAGACTAGATAAAAATTGGTACTTGGCAAGAGCAGTGATTTGTTGATAAGCATAAGTACGACCATGGATGGCGGTGAATAACTCAGCACGTTTTTTAGGTGTTACTACATCGCCAATCAATTCATAGACAGCGTTACCGTGTTTTTGGATATCTTCTTGTAAAACTACTGCAGCAACAGCACCAATATCATTAGGAGAAATCCAACCTTGTCCTAAATCATGAGAAGCGGTATCAACAACGCCTTTTTCAGTAGAAGGACGATCAAAGGATAAAATATTGGACATGAAGCGACCTGGGCGAAGGGCAACAAAAGATCTCTTATTTTCTTCAGCAAGATCAAGGACCTTTTTTTCAGCAAGATAATGTTGATAACCAATAAAATTATTTCTCCATGGGAAGCTGACGGAAAGAGATGAAATATCGACAATTTGTTGGATACCTGCATCATAAGCTAACTTGGCAATACTTTCTTTTAAAGTTGGTAAATTTAATAAATCATTGATTAATAAAAATAATCTTGAATGACCTGGTAAAGCGGCTTGGAGTGGGGCTAAGTCATTAATATCACCTTGTACAACAGATAATAATTCATTATCACCATCATATTTAGGGAACAAATTGGCTACTTTACTTGGATTACGAGCATAAAGAGTAACGGGTATCTTTTTTGCTAAAAGTTCTTCAACAGTTTTTTGACCAACATTACCAGTACCACCAATAATAAAGACACGTTCAGGAGTAGAAACCATTTTTAATAATATGTTAATTTTTTAGTTAGATAAAAATTAGTGTAAATAGGATTTTTTTTAAAGTATATAAATTTATGAAATAAACTAATAATAAAAAGAAAAGAGGATTAATACTAAACAGTGCCATTTTATATTTTTTTTTTCTCGGTTAAATTTTATCCGAAGCGAATTTTATGAGACGCAATTGTATTTATCCAACAAAAAAATCAAAAAAATCAAAAAAAGAAAAAAAAGAAAAAATAGATTAGTAACTATACGAATATATCTTTATTTAGGTATTAGATAAAATTATCATTTTTTTTTTTTAAAGTAATTATTAATGTACAAGTATATTGGTTTTCTGGGAGTTATTTACCAATTTGATAAAAATTTTTTAGCTGGGTAGGCATATATATATAAAAAAAGTCGCTGATTTAAATTTATTTCTATATGCATATATTTTGTTTTTTTATAAAATTATTTAAAGTCTAGTAGTTGATATAATACATAGATTATTCACCCTTTTCTGGGATTTTTTATTTTTTATTATTTAACCCTTTTACATTTATTGAATAATAAATTCGTTATTTTTAATTTTTTTAATGATAAGTGTTTTATATTTAATAAATAAGCAATCAGTAAACACAAGATCAATTATTATTATCATAATTATGCACAAAACCTTAATAAAAATAAACCGTCCCTTTTATTTTATTTTATTATATTATATTTATTTATTATTTTACCCATTGATGATTAAATTATCTCTAAATTTTTCAACGGCACCAAAGGCTATATTATTAATATATTTGCATTTTAATTGCAAACTAGACTGTTCCAGTTTCCCATCGATATTTTTCAGCCAATCCTTGGCTATTAAGGTGTATGTTACTTTAGATAAAGTTTCAAACACTATCATTTTTATCATCATCGAATATTTTACTACCCATTCTCCAGACAAACGAGTAAATATTAAGCAATTAATTTTAACACATTCCAAACATAAACGAGAGAAGCCAAAGCATGTATCACGTAGTTCTGCGACTAAAGTATTTTCGTTTTTATATTTTGGTTGCTATTCGAAAAGCGCATACTTATTAATAATTAACAATAAATGATTGAGATGAGGTCATTTTTTCAAAAGATCAGTGAGTCCAAATTTAAAATTAAGGTAGCTTTTCTTTGTTTTTAATTTTTTTAGTTAATAAGAACACGCTTTTTGGCAATACCAAGTGTTTGTTTTCTGTGTTTCAATATCCGATGTAAAGTTATTCCAATATTAACATTAGATAGGTCCATTTCTGTATCAATAATTTCGCCTTCACCGCATTTATTTTCATTACTCTCGACTCCATATCCATCTTTTATATTTGTCATATTCTTTACTTCAATTGTTATTAATCTTGAAAAACGTCCAATAAATCAGTTGTATAGAGGACTACGTGATTTGAATAATTACTATCTTCATATATTATTATTACATTAATGAAATATGATTCTATAGTAGTATATTTGTTATAAAATGAATCATCACAGATTTTTTCTATAAATGTTGACCCTCTAAGTGATAAATGAGATAAGAAAATCTAAATAAGTTTTCTGCGTTTTTACTTTCATGATTATATATTCGTGATAATAGTATTAAAATAATAATTATTATTATGATTATCTGTTTGCTGTATGGTGGTAATATGTACGTTGTTTTCATTTTTATCGTTATGGACGTGCTCATTGAGTTATAACTTATTAGCTGGTAAATCAAAAGGATAGTTTAAACGAGTAAAGAGAGATAAATGCTGCTGTAATAACAGTAATATGTCAACATGAGGCCATTGTCCAATATAGATAAACCCATAATCCTTTTTAATATCATCAATGTAATAACTGTTATATAAAGTGAGCTGGTTTGAAGACTTAAAGAAATCAGTCATATAATATATAGCTACTTTATGTAATAAACTGTTTTCATTGTTGTTTGTGTGTTATATATATTCCAAGTCATATGTAATGCCAGAGTAGGAAGTTGTGAAACTTTAATGCAGAATGAGAATAGGTTTTTAGATTTCGTGGAACAAGGTAGGTTATGTTGAATTTTTTTTATCAATGAGTTGGTATGAAGAATATACTAGAAATAAAATCACCATATCCATAAGATACAGATATAAAATGGTAATAAATAGTGTGTATAAGTTGATAAGAAAACGATAGAGAGAAGAAGCGAAATAAAAATAAACTCTATTTCCTAAAACAAAATTAAACTAGCGGAATTTGAAGCACTTAAAAAAAAAACTATATAAAACAGTTTAGCTTTAGTTTTTTTTCTACTTTTCTTATTTTTTCAACGCGATTTCTTTTTTTATATGTAACTAAATAATATGAATGATCAACCTCATGAAATTATTAAATATATATTATTATTACTATCACCAACACCAAGGCATCTAGCTCAATACTCATTAATAAACAAAAAATGGTATGAAGTTTCTCGGGATCCTATCTTTTATCATACAGTGGAGCTTTATACAAGAAAGCATATGAAAAAGTTCACCAGTACATCTAAAACGACAATAACGCGTGGCAAACCTATTAGACATTGGGTGAAACGATTAAAAGTAAATCACCTTTTACAAGATTATGAATATAGGATGGAAGATATGTTTGAATTACGTTGTGTTTTTCCAAATGCTTTTTTCATTGGTTATGAAGAATTGCCAACTTTACCATTATATGAATATGCTGAAATAAACAATAAAGAAAATAATATAGATAAAATATGTAATGATTTTATTTTCCTTCAACTGGATGTAATGACAGAATTGATATCTAATAACGAATTTTTAAAATATAAAACGGATCAAGAACAAAGGATACGAAATAGAACGGTCTCATCTCAGCATAAAATATTCAGCCCATATGGCTTATTTAGTTATGTTTTTCATCTTCATTTTAAGCATTCTTGTGAATATCACCCTTTATATCATGGGAAAAGATTATGTTTTGCATTTAAATTTCTGTACTTAAAAGAATTGCATCTTCAATTTCAATCTGATCAATTTCAAGAATCATTACCTCAAATGTGTGAATTTGATCAGCGGTCTATTGATGCTCTTCTTATTTCCTGTCCCAATATTGAAATATTGAAATTATATCGGTTTTTTATGAACCCTTCAAATGATTCTTATACCTCAACCACTATAACACCATGTATGTCATTAAAAACACTCATTTTAGAGGATTGTATGGTAATGGAACCAGAAATCTTTTCTTTCTTTTCAACCAAATTCCCGCAGCTAGCAACACTGAACATCTACTTACGATTTGATATTGAATTCAATAATGATAGAAATATATTTAACCAAGCTATACAAACAATGATCGCCTCCTTTTCTCATTTACTTCATTTAAAATATGTTTCAGATAGTGAAGATTATTGGATGGGTAGAGATTTGGTAAGATGGCTGATATTAAACCCTAATGCACTTTACACTTTTAATTTGGAAGGTACTTCAATCAATCCAAGTCTTATATTTAACGATGATGATGGCTTTATTATTAACCACAGTAACAAAAAAAGCATTAGCAACTATAACAGTAGTATAGAAAGATCATTTACTACCACTAATACAAATGAATTATACGATTACATTGTTAATAATCAGCATAATAAAGTAATTCCATTGGCAACTACAACACTCACACTATACGGTAACCCTGCTGGTTATATGGATGTAACTTTTCATTTCGATAAATGGCTGTCTATACTTTTAAATTTAAAAACTCTGTTTTTAAATAGTCTATCTATGATTATCTCTCTTAATAATAACAGTTTCTACTTTTCATCATTACAACATCTCTTACTTTATGACTGTCGGTTTTCTTCACCAGATGACTTATTCACAATGTGTCTTGCGTGCCCTTCATTAAAATCATTGGAACTACACTCAATTTCTATTAAAACTGAACCACTTCCACTAATACAACCTCTTATTACTATTGATCTTCCCCAAATGGCATTTGAGAAAATAGTATTGAACGATATTCGATTTACAGATTCAGATAATACATTTGAAACATTTGAACCTAAGAACTATAAAGCAAGGAAATTAATAGTGAACGAATTAGGATTAAAAAATACATTTACTATAAAAGTGAAACAGGATGGTAATGATGATCACAATATCCATATTGTAATTAATTGTCAATCGGCAGATGTAGTTTTGTTTAGCGATATTCCTTGGTTTTATGCAAAGTATTTTTTACAGTAATAACAAGAGGAGAATGACTATAGAATGTTCATATAAATATGTATATTTGAAATAAACAGAAGAATATGTAACAAAAGAAAGAGTCAATTTTATGAAATAAGTTTTTTAAACTAAATTTTACAATAAATATTTTTTTTTTTTCAAGAGTTTTTATTTTTTTTAAATATATATATAATAATATATCATTTTTGGTATATGATTTTGATATAATACGGTATGAATAATAATAATAATACTAAAAACAACTGTACAAAGAAATAATAATAATAATAGTAATTAGGTAAATAAATAAATAGGTAGTCTAAGGTATAAAATAAAAAGGAGAACAAAAGAGTAAAAATAAAAAAAAAAAGCTTGATTTTTTTTTTTTCATTAAGGATAAAAAGTAAATATTAATATAAGGAGAGAGTGAAAAGTGATTGTTTACATAAACCGGAATAAATGTTTTAAAGTTATGCGTAACGGAGACATCTAAAAATAGGAAAGTAATGGAATTTTTTTTTTCTTTTTCTTTTTTTATAAATAATCTTGAATATCGTAATAAAGATCTATAGCTGAATCATGATGATTAGAAGCGTGAAAAGGATGATGCTGAAGTTTATTGTCTTTCATTATGGAGGAAGGCAATTTAATATGATCGTTGTATATTATATTGGATAAACCCTCAGAAGAAGAAAGTGAGGATGTAGATGATGATGAATAATAAGTTGACATGATTGGAGAGGGGTTTTCTAATTTTTGTGCTGATAAATAATGAGCATTTGTTTGATTAGTTAATTGCTGTAGTTGTGGCACCAAGGGGAAAAGTTGCTTTTCAACCATAGTAGTAGTAATTGTTGCAGTGGTAGGAGAAGAGGGAGTTAATGGTGATTCTGGAGGTGATAAAGATGATGAGGATGAAACATTTGTTGTTGTGTTGTTATTTAAGTCACGATCAAGAATATATCCGTCTACATATGCTAACATTGTATCTGTAAAGGAAGAAGTCCATTTCATTGGTGTTATTGGGTGGTGTGGACGTTGATGAGACTGTTTTTTATTTTTATGTATAGATGAAGGTGAAGAAGAAGGATGAGGAGGAGGGTGTTTTAATTTTAGAGACGAAGTTGGATAATGTGATACCTTTAATGTGTGTTTTGTTGTTGCTGAAAAAGAAGAAGAAGAAGAATATTGATGTTGACGAGTAAAAGAATGACATTTTTGAATCAAGATTCTTAATTCAGGTAAAGAAATCCGTAAAGCAGGATCTAAACAAAATATGCGACTTAAAATACGATCCAATTCATCCGAAATACCAGGTAAGATTCTTTTAAAAAAATGTTTTGGTTTTTGTACATAAGCTGCAAACGTAGCATCTTGCATATTAGCTTGTTTCCATGGATTTCTTCCTGCCGCAAAATTAATCAAAATTACACCAAGACTCCATATATCATTTTGCTGTGTACTATATCCTTTAAGACGGCGATTATTTCTTATCATACCACTTTGGCATTCTTGATAAATATAAAAAAAAATTAAAAAAAAATATATGTATTAGATATATAAATAAATATGGACCTATTCTTATTTTTCTATTTTCTATTATTATTATTATTATTATTCGTTCTTTTAACACTTTTTTAATTATTAAAAATAATAACAATAATAATATATTTTCATTAATTTATATATTTATTTACGTACCTGGAGAAAAATAAAAAGTAGAACCACAACCAAATTCAGCAGAAACGGATTGGGTAGTAGCCAAACCAAAATCTGCCAATTTAATTTTCCAATGAGGGAACATCAAAATATTTTCAGGTTTCAAGTCTCTATGGGCAACGCCATTAATATGGCAATATTCCACAGCGTCCAAGATTTGTAAAAAGATATATTTAATAGCATCATTATTTCCAACCAAACCATAAACAGGATGTGTAATAGCAGCAAATAAGTCACCTTGGCTTGAATATTCCAATACAATGAAAGTTAGATGTTGTTCATAAACGACCTTTTCAAAAGTTAAAATATGATCATGGCCTGACAAATGAGAATGAATAGCTATTTCCCCATGACTGATTTTTGTGTTGGTTAGTAATTTAATAGCATAACTTTTTTTTGTATGAACATGTTTTCCATGATATACGATTCCATAAGCACCAATACCTAGAATAGATACCAATTGTAATTGTCCTTTATCAATAAAAGTGTTTAATAAAGAGTTGGGTTCTATTTGTATTGTTCCAGTTTTGGCTTTCATTGTATGTATATATATATAAAAGGTGAAAACGTTTCAATCGTGTAATAGTTGAATTATGTAATGGTTATATATGCAAATAGTGTTGCTTATAACGAGAAGAAGAATAAAAGAAGAATGATTTGGTGATATTTACAAATGGGTAATAAGAGTGATAGTAATAATAGTATGAATAATAATAACCTATGAAAAAAAAAAGATCAGAAAATGAAAAATCAAAAGAGGAAAGAAAGAGAAAAAAAAATGGATTTGATTTCCTATTTCTATTATAGTCAATTATTTTTAAGCGCCGAAAAGTTGTTGTGAAAAAAAAAAAAGATAAAATAAAAAGGGGGTGTAAATAATAATTATCTCTATAGTTTTAAGTGTTGTCGTCAAATAATCCACTCAACTCCCTAACAACTTTGCTTTATTTTTTAACTATTAATTAGGCATTTCCCCATAAGTTACCTTTATATTTTTTTTTAAAAAAAACTTGCTAATATTCTTTTTTTTCTCCTTGATAAAAAAAAGAAGCAATTATCCCTTTTATTATAAAGTTCAATTTGGATTATACACCTTTTTGAATGAATGAATAAACTTATATTATTTGTTAGATTCGATTAACTATTATTATTATGCATAAAAAGGATTCACAAATCTCTGTACAACATATTTATATATCAAAATGACGAATGCTTCAGTGTTACAAGTAAGTATATTTGGTAATGATCCTTATTTTATTTTATTTTTATTAAAAAAAATAAATAATAATAATAATAAAAATGACTATTATACTACGAAGGGTTTTTTATAGAAAAAAATCAGGTAATAAAACAATAACTTGAATAAATATTATATTATATATAATAATAAAAGTCATTATGAAGCACGAGGTGAAGGGCTATCAGCTATTTCTCCATCTTCTAAGGTTTCATCGGGAATATTAGTAGTTGTTACACCGCTTGTTGACGTGATTGACGTTGTAGTAGGAATAGGCGATATAACTTCGCCTTCCTCTTCACTTTCATTGTCCGTTTTAGTTAATTTGGTAGTGGTTGGTGTGTCGATCGTGATAGTTGTGGATGACGAGGATGGTGCTTCTAATAAACTTTCTTCCTTTTTGGTTTCTTTATCGTCTACTTTTTTTACTTCACTAACTTCGTTTTTTTGATTATCATCTTTTTTTTCTTCTTTCCCATTATTTTCATGATCCAATGATGGTGCTGATGACGAATCCATTTTTTTTTCATTTTGTATTGGTGATTCTACTTGTTCTTCTATATAAAAAAACAAGATATGAAATTTGAAATATAAAATAAAAATTAGGTTTAGTCTTTTAATAACTTTTTTTTAAAAACAAATTTTGAGTTTTTTTTTTGTCAGTCTCCTTATTGTCAAGTTACCATACCTGGTATAGTTGTACTAGGTTCATCAATTTCCATACGATCCAATTTAGTATTTTCTGTTAATTTATTATCCTCTTCCTCTTCTTTTAATGTCTCTGCAATTTGCATTTCTTCATCTTCAGTAATAGCAACAGATGGTTGTTGTTGTTGTTGTGGTGGTGGTGGTAGTGATGATAATGATTCTTTATCAATAATCATATCACTATTTCCTTCGTTATCTTCTTCTTGCTTTATTCCTACTTCTTTTTGTTCTTTTATTGTTGCTGAGGTATTGGTGGATTGTTTTGTGTCATCCTCATCATCTCCATCGGCAGAATGATTATGATGATGTTTACTTTTTTTTCCAAACGTGTCTTCGGTTTCACCGTCGTCTGAGTCGTAAAATTCATTATCTGGTACAATGCGTTTGTCCCACAACGTTTCTAAAATCCCAAAAAATAGAAATTAAAAAAATACAAAAAAGGAATTAAAAAAACCATTGACAATAGGTGAGAATGTTCGATTATTATTTATTTTCTTTTAAAACTCATTTTAATTTATTTTTTTTATTTTTTTCTTACGAGGTGTACGGTCATCAGGATCAACATCGTCTTCATTATCGGATAGCTCTTGATCTCTAGGTACCTCTATATAAAGAAGAAAAAAAAAAAATCGAGAATAAATAAATGATATTCAATTAGCAAATAATTAAAATAAAACAAGCTATGTAATAATAATCCATTACCCTGCATTTGTACACTAGGGGCAAACAATGTTCTTGAAAGATTTTCAAATACTTGAGTCCTATTTGTTTTTTATACAACAAAGGGAAAATCTAAGTTAAACTTTTCTTGTACATAAATAATATTTAAAAAGTAGAAAAAAAAGGGAATAAAAATAATACTTTACTTTATCTTTTCTAAATAATCGGGGGTATTCATATTTTCCATATTACTAGGTCGAACATCCAAGGTGTAATCAGGTCCAAAGTATTCATAATAATCATTATATGGCATTTCTAGTATAAAAATAATAAGAAAAATGATATAGAATAAAATGGATATATCATGGAATGGAATGAAAAACCATAAATTATATATATCTGTTTTTTTATTTTATTTACCTGGTCCAATATCTTCACCAACGACTATCCCAGTTTCATAAGCCCAAGCCCTTGCAACATTTCGCATAGTATAGCCACCGCCACCAAGTACCAAAGTAGGAAGATTGAATTTTTTTACGTATTTTACACAATTAGCATGTCCTTTCATCGATAAATTGAAGCATCCAAGCTTATCACCACTTAATGAATCCCCACCACACTGTAATACGATCGCTGAAGGTCTATACCATTCAATCACTTTATCAATGACCTAAAATAAAATAAAGTTTTTTTTTTTTTTTTT
>MU612379.1:0-11573 GCA_025201675.1 Cunninghamella echinulata
TTTTTACTATATATTATTTTATAACTTACACTTCTAGGAGGAGAAGCCAAATCTTCAGGAGATAAACGTAATAAAGAAGAGCCAGAAGAAGAATCACTTGAATTTGGTGTTGGAGGTAAAGGAGATTGTTGCATATCCATTTCACCAATGGTTGAAGAAGAATCATTTGTAGAAGATTGGCTAGAAGAAGAAGACTGCTTAGCATTAAATTGATTTTGTTGTGGAGGAGGAGTAGGAGGCATGGGACGATGTGATGATGAAGTAGTAGCATTATTATTTAAATCTTGGGATTTGGAAGGTTGAGGACGAGGCTGTGTAGTAGTATTAGGAAGTGGCTTAGATACATTTGCATTTGTTAATAAACCAGTTGTTTGTGAATGATGCCTTTGTTGTTGAGAAGGGTGAGGGCGTGGTTGTTGTTGTTGTTGAAGATAATGTGTAGGTGGGCGAGGTTGTGATTGATTCGAATGTTGTAAAGGAGGACGAGGCTGCTGTTGTGAATAATGCATGGGTGGGCGTGGTTGGTTAGAATGAGGACGTTGCTGTTGTGAATGATGTGCTGGAGGACGTTGTTGTTGTTGGGGATGATGCATTGATGACCTTTGTTGCAATGAAGAGTTATTTGATAAAGGACGCTGTTGCTGTTGCTGTTGTTGTTGAGGATAATGCATAGGAGGACGTTGTTGATAATGTTGAGGAGGGCGTGGTTGGGGATATTGATTTATAGGTGGACGTTGGTGATAATGTTGATTAGAAGCACTATTATTACTATGTTGTTGTTGTTGAGGATATTGCATAGGGGGTCGAGGAACAGATGAAACTCTATGGTTATTGTTATTATTATTACCACCAGGAGAAGGAAGAGGTCTATGTTGATGATGGGATGAAGGTGGTTGGTTTGGATTAGAAGGCTGTCTTTGCATTATCGGTGATGTAGAAGATTGTTGGGATGAATTTTTGTTATTCTGACGAATAGAAGATGTACGTGGTAAAGGTTTTGATTCTATTTGTTGGTTGCTATTGCTATTTGCTGATGAAGGTGATACTTTGGAGGATTTCAAATCAGGATTTGGTAAAGGAGCACGAATAGATGAAACACGTGGTTTAAGTGGTTGGTTTTGTTTTTGATCCCCTTGAATAATTTTTTCATCATCATGTAAAGAAATGTTAATAACTGGCATAGGTAAACTTTTCATGGTATTATCTTTCTTTGGTGGTTGAGGAGCTGTAGCAGTAGATGATATATTTAAATTATTAGAGGATGGATAAGTGGCATCGGAATCTTCATCATCATCATCATCATCTTCATCCGAATCTACAGGTGACATATCATTATTATTATTATTTTGATAAAAGGAGGATGGTGGTAAATCTGATTTGACGACGACTGGAGATGGTGCGCTATTATTATTATTCTTATTATTATTAGTTGATTTTAAAGAAGGATTGACAACATGAATAAGTGGTATACTAACTTTAATAGCATTTTTGGCAGTTGTTGTTGAAGGCATACCAGACCAAATGTTACGAACTTCTTTTGACTCAGCACGTACAGTTAATTTTTTATTAAGTATAGTGATTTCCAAAGTATATTCTCCAATGAGCTCTCTATCCAACATGATTGGTTGTATATAAATATCATTGACTGCTAAAGGAGGATATAAAAGTTGATAACGACCTGTTGATTCATTTTTTTGATGGCATATCATAAGCATATCTGAAGTAAGTATCATGTAAACTCTTAAAGGTTGTCCATTGTTGTTGCTGTTGTCAGTTAAAAGTACGAATTTATCTTGTAAAATGATTTTACCCGGTCTTGGTCGTAGTTCATAATCCTAAAAATAAAATTAAAAAAAAAAATTATTAAATATTAGATTTAAAAAAAGACTTTCCTAATTAAGTTGTGAACTCCGTTTTTATACATATCATCCTATTTTAAAAAAATTTTATTATTATTATTATTATTACCATCGAGGTGCCAGTAAAAAGATCAATAACTTCCGTACAATCTACTAATTGTTGAAAGGACATTAAATCAGTAATATTAGATGATGTTTCTAAAGCAGCCATATCAGATTGTTTAAGAAGATAGTTGATATTGTTGATGTATCGATTAAAATGCTGTTGTTGCTTTGTATCTATGTTGTTTAATAATGTCTATGGTAAATAAATAAAATATTATAAAAAGGAAAGGAGAGAAAATGAAAAAAATAAAAAAAATAAAAACAAAATAGAGCAAAGAAAAAAAGGCGAAGCAAAGCAAAGCAAAAATAAAAATAAAAAAGAAATGGAAAGAGAAAGAAAAAAAAAATGATAAAAAAAAAAAAAGAATTAAAAAAGGTAAGTGATCATTATTATGATATATAAATAAAAAATCTTATTTTAAAATATATAAAAAATATAAAAATATATATATTTTTTTATTTTTGGATCACTTACTTTGTAAATAGATTTATATAATTTTAACTGTTCAAAAGGTGCAGCCAATAATCCATCTGAAGTAATAGAAGAGGAGCTTGACGACAAAATCTAATTGATACATAAATATTTATAAAAAGAATGATAATAATTATTATGAATATGATTATAAAACGAGGAGGTTTTTTAAAAAAAAGTAAAAATAAAACTTTCAATATCAGAGAGAAAGAGAGTTTTGTAGGGGTAAACTTTTTATTTTTATATTATTTTATTTTTATTTTTATATTTTATTGATCATGATTATTACTTTTTTGATTGATGCATGAAGGTCTATATGATGTTGTTGGTAAAGAAGATTATAATTTTTAATATAGTTTTGATAAGGTGACTCTATTACATTTCCCTACATAAAACGTATACACATAAGATATCATTTAAAAATATGATTAATTATACTTTCTTTTGACATATATACATACATACATACATATATATATATATATATATATATTAGATATAAATATATAAAATCTACACCCCTTTTCTCCACTTTATGCTATCCTCCTTTTATCAAATCGGCTATTCTTTTTAATTTCCCCTTTTTATATTTATACACTTATAAAACATTCATTTACCCAATCAATCAAAGCTTTGATTAGAGAATCTTGGTTTATATTATCTATTTTCTAAATAAAATATAAAATAAAATAAAAGTATATATATATATATATATCAATACTTTTTCTTGTTTCATATAAAGACGTGCCTTTTTTTTTTCTTCTACTTTTTGATATATTTTTTTTAGTGTTATTTACTTTATAAAAGTTGGTATGTATGTCTAATAAAGTATTAATTGTTGATAACCAATTGTTATATATGCTTTCTTTATATGATTCATGGTTCTAAATAGAAACATAAACAAATATAAAAGAAAAAAAGAAAAAGAAAAATAAATAAAAGGTATTATGCTCTTATATATATATATATATGTTTATATGTAAATGCAATGTATTACTTTGTCTATAAGAGTTAAGTGCTCTATATATTTATTTTCAGCTTCTAAAAGTTGAATTAATAATTTATCAATAGTGCTATTTGACATGGTAAAGGATATTTCAATATTTTAAAGGAATGGAGGTTGATTATTAATATTAGTTGTTTAAGAGAAGGGAAAAGGGATTTATTTCAATATAAAAAAAAACAGAGGGAAAAGAAAAAAGGTTGGAAAAAAAAAAATAACTAGTTCTGCTGAAAAAAAAAAGGTCGGTATTTGAAAAATCAAAAAAAATTTACAACATAAAAAAAATTACATTTTGACGATATGTTCAAAAAACGTTTATTTTCTGTATATGATATATCTAGAATATCTATGTTGTATCACATAAGTACTGTAAAAAAAACATCTGATTTTATGCCATATGGTTTTCTTTTATATGAAAAAAAGAAAGACGATGAAAAAAATAAAAAACAGAGGCTATTGATTTTTTTTAAAAAAAAAAACAATAGGAGAAAATGTTATTGTATGATATGGTTTAGTTGGTGAAAAGGAGGATGATATAAAAGGGATAGTTTAAATAGCTTACCCCCAAACTTATCCTTTTTTCCCAATTGATGTTACACTGTTATGTTTCTGGATTTTAAATAATGTATAAGGACATCGATTTTATATGATTAATGATAAATATTTAATATTTAAAATAGAAATATTAGAAATACAATTAGGAAATATATTACTGAAATCTATTAAAAAAGAAAAAATTGAAAAAAGAAAATAGAATAATTAATTTACTGTAATAAGTAAAAAAAAATGGCGACGCCGAAAATAAGCTCTCAAATAGCTTAATTTTTCCATATTTACAAAAAAAAACATGATATAAATCGGAGTTTAAATTAGGGTCCTTCATTGCTGTTCATGGTGTTGATGATGACTTACTCTTATTAATTGCTATTTTTTTTAAAAAGAGAGAAACAATTCCTCCCTAATGGCCATGATAATTATTATTAAAATAATACAAAAAGCAATCGTTTATTAACCAATAGTTTTATCAGGCATCCTATTAGGTAAGTCAATAAGATTCTCATTTACAATTGGTGTAATAGTAAAAAAAAAAAAAAAAAAAAAAAAAAAAAAAAAAAAAAAAAAAAAAAAAAAAAAAAAAAAAAAAAAAAAAAAAATGCACAGACAAAAATATAGAGAGACTTAGAGAATAAAGAGTAACTATTAGATTAGAAAAATAAATAAATAAATGATAATCGATGAACTGACAAGTATAGACTTTCACCGATTTTTTTATTTTTATAATTGTCTTGTAAGAAGAGTGTTTGTTACAAAAAATAGTTTAAAATAGTAGAGTGAGAGAATAATCTATGCATGCCTAAAGTCTATTTTTTTTTTTTTTTTGAAAACAAAAACTCCTAAAGAGAAAGAACTTATTTTTTATTTTTACTCACGAATAAAAGAATGAAACAGAATAAAATTATATATAAATAATGATAATAATAGCAATGATAATAATTTCAATGTTAATAAAATACTGAATGAATGAATGATATTAAAAAATGCAGGGGGAATAGAATAACGTAAAATACTTGCAAAATAAAATTTATAAAAAATAAAACTCTATCTAAAGAGTGCCAACTGAATACATAACTATCATAACCAACAGACTCGATTTATTTGTTTGATTATTTTATTGTTGTTTAAAATAGCAGTGATTATACCTATATTTACCAAAAATGATAAATTATTTTCATTATTATCATACATGGAATAATGAAATGGTGTTGCGTATATATTATATTTTAAAAAAAAGATGTTTTATGTTATTGCGATGTTTGACCAAATTTAGTAATTAACCGGTTTTAAAAAATGTATTGAGAACAGACATGGTTGAACTTGGTAATGATTGGCCAGCCGATCGAACTTGCAAACTTTATTTTCCCCTCTTAGAAGTTTATTTTATACTGATCCCTTACAATTAAGACGTTTTTTATGTTGTTTTTATTTGTAACGTATGTGCGTTTTTTTCTTTATTTATTTTATTATATTTATCATTGATCGTTTCTTTTATTTTTTATTACCATTTTTTCTCATGACCCCTTATTATTATTACTATTATCATTTCATTAATAAATCAGTGTATATATATGTTGACTTTTATTTCATTTTATTCTTTCTTTTTAATTCTTTCTTTACTTTAATTTTATTATAATCTTTTTTTTATATATTTTTTATTGTATATTTAATTTTTTTATTTATTGTAATCAACTTAGTTTGTATTTAATTATGCCTGCTACCAAAAGTACTATCACTAAGAAAACCCATTCCATGAAAAACAAAACCAATATTCCAAGACCAATCAATTGTTTTATGGCTTTCCGTTTAGATAAATATAGAGAAATCTCTTCACGTAGTCCAACTTTAAATCATCGTGATATTTCAAAAGTTATTGCAAAATGGTGGAGAGAAGCTACTGAACAAGAAAAAGAGCCTTATCGTAAAATTGCCGCTACTGCTAAATTAGAACACGAAAAATTGTAAGTTTTTTTTTTTTAAATAATAATAATAATAATAATAATAATAATATCAATATCAAGAATCAAGAACCTTTTTTTTGTAGTATATTTACCTTTTTTTTTTATTTTTTATTTTTTTTACATTTTTAATAGATATCCAAACTATAAATACGCACCTAAAAGAAAATCTGAGCGTCAAACTCGTCCTTATCATCGTAAGCAAGATTTATTGACACGTAAAAGAAAAGAAGCCGAAAACAAAAAATTATTAAAACCATGGTTACAAGAAGATGTTACTGATGATGATGATGTTAAAAAAGAGAAAATAGAGTATAAACAAGACATTAAAGTAAAAGTTGAATATAAAGGAGATTTCAATGATTATGACGATGTTGACGATGATACTATGACTACTACTACTACTTTATCCAATATTGATACCACTAAATTATCACCTTCCTCTACAACTGTATCCACACCTTCTTCGAGCTCCATTATGGAAATGTACCAAATCAATTATTTCAATACCAATCCATCCATGATGATAACAAAGAACAATAGTTTTATCTCTTTTACCTTACCTTTATACCCAAGCACCCCTACTACGATGATGACTATAGAAGATATTTTTATGATCTCTGATAACGACAACAATAATAATAATACCTTTATTCCAGCTTCTTCTTCTTCTTCTTCTTCTTCTTCTTACTCTTGTTACTCAAGCCAATTATCTTTGGTCCCAGATTTAGATTTTGATATGAATCACAATGTTTTTTGCCAATTAGACTCTCATACATGGCCTATAACTGGTGATGACCTTTTTCTTCCAATGGAACCACTTGAATACATTAATCCCGGATATTTAACCTATTGTTAACCAAAAAATGATCCATTCCTTATTTTAAACCAACATCACTTCATTTTATTTCATTTTATGTTTTCTTATTTTTATTTATTTTATTTCCTTATCATAACATAGCTTTATTTTATTCTTTAGGTTATCCTTATTTTATTAGATTCTTTACTTTTTTAATTATTTGAATTTTCATGGTATTGACTTTCTTTATCTCTTTAGCTAATTTTCTCTTTATGTTACATTTATTATTTTTTTTTTCAATTATCTCCTTTTTATTTATATATGGTATTATTTATTCATTACCTATATGTTTATACTTGCAATAACTATAGAACGTTCATAGAATTATAATAAAATATTAATTGCTGGTCAAGTATTTATGTTTATAGTTATAATTATATATATATATATATATATATATATATGTACACACATTTACATCAATCACTTCTTTTTTTTAAAAAAATAAATAAAATTATGCATATTTTTTATTATTAATTTTCTTTAATATATCTTTAATTTCAAAGTACCAACATGTTGATCCATGTGCATGAATAAATAAATAAATAAATATGAATGAAGCTAGATAATTGCAAAGTTAACAATTCTATATAGCATAAGCATTTTTACCGTGTTCCTAATTAAATAAAAAAAAAAGAAAAAGAAAAATGGATAAGGCTGATTAATAAATATACTCTCTTACCCTTACTCATTTTTGTTTCTTTTGTTTTTTTTTTTTATAATTGAGCAACTTACACTAATAACACAAATATGATCAAGATCACGGAAATGTTCATTATAATCTAAAGCATAGCCTACAACAAAAGCATCAGGAATAGCGAAACCAACATAATCAGGAATATAACCATTGCTACGTTCTGTTTTCTTGATTAATAAACTAGTTACTTTAATTGATTTGGGAGCTAAAGTTTGGAGTTTTTCTAATAAAGCAACCATGGTTTTACCAGTATCAATAATATCTTCAACAATTAAAATATTCTACATAGAGAAAAAAAAAAAAAAAGAAAAAAGAAAGGAAATCAATGTATAAATATATAATAAAAAAACTCTTATTTTTTCCATTCACTTATATCATTTTCATATATCACATTATTATTTCATTCTTCTTTCTTACCTTTCCCTTGAATTCTTTTAATTCTTCTTCGGTTAATGATATATTTACACCAACAGATTGATCATTTTTATATGATTTTACGCGAACAAATTCTAAACTTAAAGGAACAGTTTTACCTTCTTTTGTAGTAAGTTTCTTGATAGCATTGACTAAATCAGCAAAGTATTGGTGACCGCCTTTTAAAATACAGCATACGACTGTTTGGGAAAATAGAAAAAAAAAAGAATATTATTATTTAAAGTTTCCCTTTATTTTGTTGATTTTCTCACAGTTCGTTTTTGCATAAGGCTCTTTTTTTTATAAATATTTATTACTACTACCATTATTATTATCTTATTTACCTAAAGGACCTTCGTTTTCATCAACAATAAGTCTAGCAAGTTTTTGAACACGATCCTAAAATTACAACAGTAATAATAATAAATATATCATTATTAATATTTTATTTATTATAATATCTTATCTCCTTTTATATATAGTATATTCAATATATAAAATAAATACCATAATAACACCGTGGGGAATTAAAATGCTTGAGACATCTTTTGTATAATGATGAGGGATAACAAAATGATCAAGAGAATAATGATTTTTATCAACAGTAACGTCAATCCACTTTGAAGGGTCCATATTATAAGTAGTTGTTAAAAAAAAAAAAGTAAAGTGTTTGTTTGGGGTTGTAAGTTAACCAAAAAGAAGAAAAAAGAAAAAAGAAAAATTTTAATTGTAAAAAAATTTTAGTTTTAAATAATTTTTTTACTAAGTGACGGCTCAATTTTCAACACACGAAAGATAATCATATCATTATGCATATATAAACTCCCATCCGCTATTAAAATTAATAAGGAACTTTTATATATTTTTATTTACAAATGTATAATCAATTTACGTATTTCAGTTTTTAGCTTAATAAAAAATAATAGTATAGAAACACTACATACTTTGATTATACATAACACGTTATCACATTTGTTTGTCCTATCTCTATCTCTTGATATCCTACTTTTGGAACAATTTAAACTTCCGTGTTTTTAAAATAATTTTATTTTTTATAAAATAAATAAATGAGATATATAATATGCTTTCATGTAAAAAAAAATATACAAATAAAATAAATTAACAAAAAGTAATAATAGTGATAATAATTACAAAAAAACAAAACTATATATATGTATATGTAAATGTATGTAAATATGTAAAAAAAAAAAGATAAAACAATACTATCTATTTTTTCTTTTTTTCTTTTTTATGTAGAATATTCACCAAGATCATCAAAAACTTGATCGTCATCTAAATGAAGTAAATGTATATCACCACCATTAGAAAGAAAGATAGATTCAAAACAAGAGACCAAAGATTTAAGACCCAAGAGATAACCATTATCAGGGCCTTGATGCCTTGGAGGAAATGTAAACGTAGCGCCATGTCTTCGAACTTCTTCTTGCGTGACACAATGGGCAAAATCAATGATTCTTAAATCAATATCTTTTTTTTTATTTTCTTTATCACCATCATAAATAATTAATAAAGACGAGGTATAGAATCGATAATCATGCATGGTTTTTATTATACTTGCGATATGCCTTAATCTTTTTAATATGCTGGGTATATAATGAATTTGACAACCGTTTCCATTGTTTAAATAGCCTTCTAATGTATCCCGAAATGTATCCACTGTTAATGTTCGTCCGTAATATTTATCTTGAAATAAGAACGTATTTTTTTTAGAATTATATACCTAAAATAGTAGAAAAAATAAAAAGCAAGAGAGAATAATTAAATAAACGAATATGCCTTTTTAATATAATTTTTATGGTGAATGATGTCATTCATTAATATATAAATATTTATTTTTAATGAATGATAATTTCCTTCTTTTTTTTTTTTTTAAATTACCGCAAACTTTATTTTTCCCAAATCTCATATTTTATATATATATTTTTTAAAAAAAATACTGTTATTATTCATATATTACCTGCATACCACATACACGTACACCTAAAGATTTACTTGTGGATTGTTCACATTTTAAAGTTTGACTTCTCATTTTATTTACAGTGGCATCCGTTCCATATTGACGAGTTCCCATTTTTAAATCCAAAACACAAGGATAATTAACCCCATCCGTTAAATCTTCTAATAGAATGAATTGTTTAATATGATCATCTGTTGCTGTCCCCGTTGCTGTTAACATGGAAGAATCTTTGGCATGTTGTTGAATTTTTTGTAAATCTCTTTGATAGATTTGAAAGGACCATGGATTATCTGGTGTTTGTCTTGTCGCCCAGGTATTGGTCGGAGCATGTCGGAGAGAAGAATCGTCAACCACTAATGGAGGTTCAAAATCAATCACGTGGGTAGGAGGTGAAGTGGATATAGGATGCTGAATTGGTGTGGTTGGTAATGAATCTGTGAGTTGGTGGTGATGAAGAGTAGTAGTGGTAGTTGTTGTAGTGGATAATTCATTTGTATCATTACTTTTAATATTATTTTTATTATTAGTATTATAATCAATCATATGATCCATATCATCCATTGTAAATAAGGTATCATCTTGATCATGAAGAAGATCACTATGATGAATATGATTATTATTTTTATTATTATTTTTAATAGTATTATTATTATTATTATTAAGATTGATATTATTATTATTATTTATTTTAGTATGAAGAAGATCTTGAGAATGTTGATCTGAATCCGAATTGGTAGTGGTATCCGATATTAAAGTTGGCCGACGAGTTTCCAATGTAATATGATCAATAGCGAATTGAGAAACAGTAGTCGAAGAAGTAGAAATAGGGTTTAGTTGGCTTTTTGCAGGTGCTGAACCACTTAATAATAATAATTGGTTATCATTATCATCATTATCATGAAATGATTGCTGTCGTTGACGCCAAGTGATCGGTCTTTCTTTAGTGGGTGATAAAGAACAAACAGGAGGAGGAGGAGGAGGAACACTATTTGGATGATGATGGTGATCAGAATAACGTCTATTTTTTTTTTGCCAACGATCAACCCATTTTAATCTCTCACGTAATGCTTTTGGAGAAAAAACTTCATGTAAAACTTGATCTTGAAAGGATCGGTGAGTGGTTGCTGTTCCAGCTGTTATTGAGTCCGATGACATAGATGATGATCTTCTACGTCTTTCTCTTCCATAACAGGCTTGCCAATCTCTTAATAAATGCTTGTTTTTATCAAAAACCACTTCTGGTAAAGGTTTATATCTTTGGTAACGATATGTCACATTGATTACCCCAAGGTATTGACACATATATTGCAATAGATCAGGTTGATGTACTTCCAAGTGTTCATAAAATAGTTGTTCTTTCTTGGAAACCGGTTTACATATAGTTCGTTTAGAAAATCGAAACAAAGATGCATGACCGCCTACTTGATTATCAAATGGTAATAAAGGAAGAGCTGTTGCCATTTTGGTTGGATCGAAATAACGATCGTTATTATTATTATTATTATTATCCTCAAATAAATCGTCATTATCGCTACTAGTCGCACTATGAGTTGATAATTGATCCCAAGATAAGTCTAGATTATCTTCATAATCTGATATATTACATGATTTATTATGAATGGCTTTCATATCAAAAAAAAAACAGAAAGAGAGAGGAAGATAAAAAAAAAAAA
>MU612380.1:1385-17752 GCA_025201675.1 Cunninghamella echinulata
AAAAAAAATTTAAAAAAATTCGAAATCAAAAAAAAAAAAAAGATTTTATTATATTAGAATGGAATTTTATTAAAGTCAGCCAATTTAATGCGATTGAGCCAATTTTCTCCAAGCGCAAAATCACCTCAATTTTGCTTCCTTATTTCATAAATGCTATTCTTTTTATATATATATATATATATATATGTATATATATTTTATCGAAGAAAGAAGATCACCTCCTTAAATCTAAATTATGCCATCAAAATCTCTGATGTCATTTTATCATATAATTGAAATCAATTTAAACTCTTTTCAAATCTCCTACTTCCCAGTCATCTCCCTTCCTCCCATTGTTTTATTCCCTCAATATTCCTATCTTCGAAAAATGTTTACAATTATTTTTTAATTATCTCGTCGATCTTTCTTTCAATTCTTTCCTTTTTTAAGGTTTTCTAATAGAAAAAAAATATAGTCATGAAATGATTGATTATGTAAAAAAAAGTTTTTTATTTTTTATTTCGTCAAGTAAAAAAAATATAAGCATAAGCGTTAAATTTTAAAAAGCCGCCGATTAATTTTTTTAATTTTTTTACTTTATAATTTTTTTCTTTCTCTTTCTTTTTTATTCTTTTAAAAAATATATATATAACTTGTATTTTCTTTATAAATATATATATATATATATATAATAATAATACATATAAAAAAAAATATTTTTATTTTAATTGCTCTTATTTTACTTGTATAAAAATATATATACATATATATTTATATATATATATATACATTTTAAAGAAAGAAAAATAACCATTTTATAAAAAATGGCTCTTAAAGATTTTAAAAAGTCATCACAGCAGACTGATATTACAAATGCTACAAATACAACTGTAGCAACAGTTCCTGAAGATAGTTCTGTTAATTCAGATAAACCAACAAAGCCTATTAAATATAGTATTTTGGATGGTAAATGGAATAAAGAAAAACAAGTAGATATGAGATAATATATTCATCGAAAGTTATTTTTTTTTTCTCACCCACATATTCAATATTTTAATGACGCGGATTATTTAATTTATTTTAATGTATAGATGATACATATAGTCATTTATTACCAATACCTAATGATCTTGAAGTTGAAGAAGAAGTACTATATCATTGGAATATTGCTGATTGGAAAGGATTAGAAGCTAAATCTCGTAGTCCTAAGTTTCAAGTGGGCGGTTATTCTTGGTAATAAAATAAAGATAATAATAAACTGTTTTAGAAACAAAGGAACTCTTTTTTTTTTTTTTTTTCTAAAAATAAAAGGGTTTTACTTCTTTTACTTTTTATTTCTTGAATATATATAAATATATAAATATATACTTATATCTATATTATTTTTTAATTTTTATATAGGCGTATACTTTTATTTCCTAAAGGTAATAATCAAAACGAATCTGTTTCTGCATATCTCGAAGTAGCTGATCCTTTAGAAAATGAAGAACATTCAGAAGGTTGGCACGTTTGTGCTCAATTTGCCTTAGTTATATCAAATCCTCAAGATCCAACCAATTTCTATAGCAACAGTAAGTATATATATATATATATATATATCTTTGTGTGTGTGTTTGTCCTAAAACTTAACCATTACGAGAAAAAAATCATCACATGATTCATATAATATAATAATATTAATATATATATTAATTATAGTTGCTGAACATCGTTTTGTACAAGAAGAAGTTGACTGGGGATTCACTCGATTTTATGACGCAAAAGCTTTACAACGCGCTAATGATACGAAAGGACCTTTTATAGTTAATAATGAAGCAAAAATCAGTGTATTCGTACGTGTAGTACGTGATGAAACTGGTGTATTATGGCATAATTTTATAAAGTAAGTTTTTTATTTTTTCAAAAAAGAAAAATTAATTATGATGATAATAGACTATATTATATATTTAGGGTGGTTTTTTGATATTAATTTACATTGTTTATTTATTTCTATTTGTATATTTACAGTTACGATTCTCGAAAAGAAACAGGTTATGTTGGAATGAAAAATCAAGGTGCAACATGTTATATGAATTCATTATTACAATCGCTTTATTGTACCAACCTTTTTCGAAAAGCGGTATATCAAATTCCAACAGAAAATGATAAAGCAACATCCAGTATTCCATTAGCTTTACAACGATGTTTTTATAATTTACAACATGATGATTCTCCCATCGGTAATATGAACGAGCAAATATTAAAGATAAAAGTTGAAATTATATAATAATAATAATTATTCGTTACTTTTTTAAATTAACTTGCTTTCATTTCTCTTTATTTTATTTTATTTTTTTTTTTAAAAAAAAAGATACAACGGAATTAACAAAGTCATTTGGTTGGGATTCAATGGAAGCGTTTATGCAACATGATGTCCAGGAATTTAATCGTGTATTACAAGATAACTTAGAAATTAAAATGAAGGTAGCTAAATTACTAAACCAAATAAATGAATGTGTTAATATATATGGTACATATAATTAAATAATAAATTAATATTATTTTAGGGCACTCCTTCTGACGGTGCTATATCCAAGCTCTTTGTAGGAAAGATGAAAAGTTATATTAAATGCATCAATGTAGATTACGAATCGTCAAGAGTAGAAGATTTTTATGGTATATAAAAAATAAACTAATAATTATACTAGTAATAGTAAAAAAAAAAAGCAGTATATTAATCCATCCATTATTATTTTTCTTTGTGTTTTTCTTTTAATATGGGATTAGATATTCAACTTAATGTTAAAGGTTGTAAAACTTTACAAGACTCATTTAATGAATACATTGCTATGGAAGTATTGGAAGGTGAAAATAAATATCACGCTGAAGGTTATGGATTACAAGATGCCAATAAAGGTGTTATCTTTGAAAGCTTCCCCCCTGTTTTACATTTACAATTGAAACGATTTGAATACGACTTTATGCGTGATACTATGGTGAAGGTAAATTCAAATATGACCCAATGGTTATCATCATGATTCTTACAATAAAAATAGTAATAATAACTGTATACTAATTAAAAATTTTAATTTATATATTTATTTATCTTAGATCAATGATCGACATGAATTTCCTGAAGAAATTAATTTAGATCAATTTGTAGCAAAAGATGCTGAAAGAAAAGAACCTTACGACTATGTTTTATATGGGTAATGATACTTATTATTATTGTTACTATTATTTTAGCAATATTAACGATGTACGTAATCTATTTTTATTTTATTTTATTTTTATTTTTATTAGTGTGCTTGTTCATAGCGGAGATATTCATGGAGGTCATTATTTTGCATTAATAAAACCAAGTAAAGATGGTAAATGGTTACGATTTGATGATGATAGAGTAACACCTGTGACCAAAAAAGAAGTGTTTGATGAAAACTTTGGTGATGATAGCAAACCATTACCAGACACACACAACAATCTTTCTTTAATAAATGGCGGTGGCGGTATACGGGCAAATAATGCAAGATTGATGAAACGTTATACAAACGCATACATGTTGGTTTATATTCAGCGTAGCAAATTGGAAGAAGTGCTGGGTCCAGTACTAGAATCTGATATCCCAGAACACCTTAGTAAGTTGTTAAATATTTGTACTCATATCTGCTATGTATATATTCAATTATTATTATATTTTTTATTTTTAAATATATATTTTAGAATTACAAATTAATGAAGAACGCGTTGCTGCTGAAAAAAGAAAAAGGGAAAAAGATGAAATGCATTTATATGTTAAAATAGCCGTAAGTTAAACCTTTTTTATATTCATCCTTTTAAAAAATATAATATAAAAATCATCCATTTCTAATAATATAAATTTTTTGTAATATATATACATTCTTATTATTATTAGGTTTTGACTGATGATATATTTAAAGATCGACAAGAGTTTGACTTTGCTACATTTGATGATCGAAATCTACAAACCTCCCCTGGAGTTGAAGTTTTCAGAGTTAAAAAGGGTGAAAAAGTATCAGCATTCAAACAAGAACTAATGGAGAAATATAAATTAAACCCAGATAATATTCGTTTGTGGTCTTTAATACACCGATCTAACGAAACTGTACGTGTAGATCAACCATTAACATCAGCTGAAGAAAATGGAAGTAAGTATTTACTATTCATTGGTGTTTTCATTTTGCTTTTATTTTTTTAAAACAAAAAAGTATATATAATGTAAAAGAATATCATTTATCAACTAAATATTATATATATATATATTATTTTATTTTGTATTTTTTAATTTAGCTGTGGAAAAATTAAAAGAAAGTATAAGTCCATCTGTTCCATCTGGTGGGTTTGTTAAATTATATATAGAAACTGTAGATACTCATATTCCAGTGTTACCTGAATTAAAATCTGATACCTTGTTAATCTTCCTCAAATACTTTGATATTCAAGAACAAAAAATTCGGTAAGATAGCTTATAAATGAAATTGTGAATTTATAAATATTTTTTATACTAGTATTAATTATAATACTTAATATTACTATTATTATTATTTAGTGGTCTCGGTCATATATTTGTAAGATCTGGTGACAAAGTAACTGAAATACGACCATCATTGATTGAAAGGGCTGGCCTACCCAAAGATTCATCTATTGAGTTATATGAAGTAAAAAAAGAAAAAATATGGAAGAAAAATAAAATAAAATAAAATAAATATTTGCATATACAGTTCCCAAATTAATTAGCTTATTATTATTATAGGAAGTAAAACCATCTATGATTGAAAAAATGAATACAAAACAAACTTTCCAAGCAGCAGAAATTCAGAATGGCGATATTATTTGCTTCCAATTATCCATTACAAAACCAAAGTAAGTAAAAAATAAGAATACATAAATAAAATAATAAATGATCTTTTATATATATATATATATATATATATATATACATTTCATAAATTGATTTCTCGATATTATTATTATTATTATTATTATTTTTTACTTTTAAAATTATTAGAGCTTTAGAACTTAGTAATCAAGGAAAATGTACTACAGTTAGCGATTATTTTGGATCAATTTATAATAGAGTAGCAGTACTTTTTAAAAATAAGGCTGAAAAAGACAAACGTGATGGTGAAAGCGTCAAGTTAGTAATGAATAGACTTGCAGAATATACCCAAGTGACAACTGAATTGGCAGAAAAATTAGGCGTGGATCGGACAAAGATTTCATTATCGACTGCAGATACAATAACACATCAACCTAAAGACGTCATTCCTTATAAATCTACTTTGAAATTAGAACAAATGGCTTTAGGAATGCCAAGAGCAAAAGAATATGTCCGCCTAGTAAATATTGATGATATACAGCCACCCATTATATATTACGATATTCTTGAGGTTAGTGTAGTAGATTTAGAATCTAAAAAATCTCTCAAAGTCACAGTCCTCGGCCCTGGTGGATTACGTGAAGAATCAGCTGTAACTGTATTGGTTCCTCGTATCGGTACTGTGAACGATTTGGTCGTTGCATTGAATGGGAAGAAAACAAAATTAGACACTTCTCGTCCTGATTTATTGCGTTTCTTTGAAGTTACTGCTGGAAAGATTACTAAAGAATTTTCTTTGGATCAACCTATTGATAACGTTGGTGATAAAAATTCAACTTTATATGTAGAAGTAAGTTAAAAATAATAAAAAATAATAGTAAAAATAGTCATATTCAACTATAATAGCATAATATATATTTATATTATAATAACCAATAATTAATTTATGATTTATTTCACTTTTATTGCTGATTTTATAGAGAATACCTGATGATGAATTATCAATGGATATGGATTATGATAAAGTTATTCAAGTGGTACATTATAATAAAGAACCAACTAGACTTCATAGTGTACCTTTTCGATTTACTGTGAAAAAGGTATGATATCATTTTTTAAACAATATAGAAAAATAAATAAAAAAAAGTATTGAGAAAAGGTTATAATTAACGGTTCATATATTCTCTTTTACCTTTTTGTTCTTTTTTAGGGTGAAACTTTTGATCAAACTAAAAATCGCCTTCAACAAAGATTAGGCTATAGTAATAAGGAATGGCAAAAGGTTAAGTTTAGTATTATTAAAAATCTTGAAGCGCTTGATCCGGAAGTCATTGCAGTTGAAAAAGGTAAAATATATATAATAACACACTTTTCTATAAACAAATAATAATAATAATAGTAGTTATAATAATAAAATCAAAAACGCAACCAACTATGGCTGTTTTATTTATTTATTTGCTTTTTTTTAAAAAAATAAAAAAATAGATGACGAGGTGCTTAGAGATATTCGTATAGGTGATGAAGATGCTCTTGCATTAGATCATGTAGATAAATCATCAAAAACAGGAAGATTTGGTGCTGCTCTTGAGCGAGGTATTTTTATCCGAGGTTAACTTTAGATTACTTTTTATTATTCCTAAATATTGTATTTTAATTTATATTAGTCTCCCACTTCTTTTTTTTATTATCAGCTCTATATCTCTTTTTTTTATAATATATTTTAATTTATGAAGCTAATACTAAATTAAAAATATATTTATTGCTAAGAAACCACTAAAAAAATAATAATTTTAATATGTTGAAGATATATAATAAATTGATATTTGTAAACTTTATTCAATTATTATAATTTTTTTTAAAAAAAGTTTTTAGAATTGGATAACTTTTTTCCATGCCGTAGTTTAATATTCACCTATCATTTGATAAAATACATGAAATATAATTGTAGAGTAAAATAGTAAAATATTAATAAAATAATGATATTGAGCCAACAAAGGTACCTTGATCGCTGTATATTTAATAATTTTTTTTTATTTCGTTACTTTTTATTATGTAATTTTGATTAATTCAGTAGCCTTTTTTTCTTTTTAGATTGTGCTTATCATATATCAGTTTAATGTAATTTTTATGTGAGTATATCTATTTTTTACTAAGCTGATCCGTTCTGGTTTTTCTTTACTAATTCATATATAAATAACAACTACGCTATATATAAAATCACCAAATTCCGAGTAGGATTTTTTCTAGTTGCGATAATACTATACCTTTTTTTATTTTTTTATTTTGTATTTATATCAGTTTATTAAGCTATTTAATTTAATTTATTTTATTATTTTTTTTTTACCAACCTTGAGTTACAGCATGTTTAAGGTTAATTAATCTTGAGTGTTACTTTTTTTTATTTTAAAAGAATGAAATAATTCAAAATAAATATGTGTTTTTAGGGTATCATTATAATATTAGTTGACTACTGTTTGGTTGTAAGATTCTAGGATTTTAGTAGTTATGGAAGGTGGTATAGTAGCTAGGGATTCCTCAAAGTCTGACATCATCTATATTTAAATTTTTAATAAATAAATTAGTGAATAGAAAAATATTTAATTATCCATGTCTCATAGATCAGTTTTAATCTGTTTAATTACCACATTATTTGTATGAGGGTCTCTTCTTAATGCCATCATTGCAGCTTCTCGACAAACATTTTGTAAATCTGCACCAGTATACATATCAGTCTAAAATATATCCAAATTAAAAATATCCAAATAAAGTATACATTAATATTTATTATCACTATAATTTATAAATTACATTCATGTGTAATTTATACATATATATAATTTACCATTAATGATATGGCTTTTAAATTAACGTCATTTTCCAAAGGCATTTTTCTAGTATGAATTTGAAGAATTTCCAACCTTGCTTCATAATCTGGTGGTGGAACATAGATCAGTTTGTCAAATCTACCTGGTCTCATTAAGGCAGCATCTAACATATCAGGTCGATTAGTAGCTCCCTATGAAATATGATTGTTAATTAACATTCTTATTTTAAAAACAGTACTAATTATAAAAAGCATAAAAGATTATTATATTCCACTTACTACAACCAACACAGATTCAGCTGTTTCTACACCGTCCATTTCATTTAATAAAGTCGACAAAATACGTTCTTGTACACTATCACCACCGCCATTAGATCCTCCATTACCCATATTACGTTTCCCTACTATAGCTTCTGTTTCATCTAAGAAAATAATAGCTGGTGCAGATGCTCTTGCTTTTTGAAATATTGTACGCACCACCTTTTCAGAATCACCTACATATGGAGAATATAATTGTGCCCCATTGATAGATAAAAAGTTGGCGCCTGATATGGAAGCAATTACTTTTACTAATGTTGTTTTACTACACCCGGGTGGTCCATAAAGTAATATGCCTCTTGGCGGTTTTAATCCTAATCTGATAAAAGTATCCTTATATACCAATGGCCATTCAACTGCTTGTTTTAGTTTCTATATAAAAATATAATTATAAAAATAAAATAAAATAAAATAAATATAACAATTAAGATGAGATATGATTTTATTATATTATATTATATAATCACAATTTTTTTTGAGTAGTTGTTTTTTATTACTTTCTTCACTTCTTTCAATCCGCCAATATCATTCCAATTTGTTTTTTCTATATTAATTTGATATCCACGTTGCATAGATGGCCCCACTTTACCAAAAGCAATTTTAAAATCTTCCATTGTCACATGTATGCTTCTATAATAATAATAATAATAATAATAAAATTAAAATAGTTTAAATTCATCATCAGGATTTTTTTTTAAAAAAATTAGCCTTTTATATACAAAAAAAAAGAAGGGAAAAAAGAAGAAATACTTACTGATCTTTTTCCAACTGATTTCTACGTACAGCATTTAAGGCAGCTTCACGGCATAGTGATGTTATATCAGCAGCTACATAACCATTGGTAGATCGAGATAGTTGATCTATTAAATTGTATATATATACATGAGCATATATAAGTATATAGATTTAAATCAATATAAGTTTACTCAATTTATTTACCTATATTTACGGATGAATGTAAAGGAACAGTTTTTAATTGAGATAGCAAAAGCTTATACCTTGTATTAGCATCAGGGGCATCAACATTTATTTCGCGATCAAATCTAAATAAATAAATTGATTAAACTTTAGTAAATATAAATAAAAACCATTAAAATGATATATAAAATAATTAAACAAAATCTAATACATACCTTCCAGGTCTACGTAAAGCAGCATCAATTGCATTAGGGCGATTAGTTGCACCAACTACTACTAATTTTCCACGTGATTTAACACCATCCATTAATGTCAACAGTTGTGCTACCATACGATTTTCATGGGATTGTGATTGTTCTCTATGAGGTGTCAAAGAATCCTAGTATGTATATATATATATAATAATAACAACAGCAATTTATTCATTTTCTTTTTATTGATATATATACTATTATTTTACTTACAATTTCATCAATAAAAAGAATAACTGGTTGTTGAGTATCCAATGATAATTGTTGTGCATATTGAAACCGATTTCTTAGTTTTTCTTCGCTTTCACCTACATAGGGACCATATAATTCAGGACCTTGAATGACAACCAAATGGGCATGACAATATTTCGCTACTGAAGAGACTAAAAAAGTCTTTCCAACACCTGGTGGTCCATATAAAAGTATACCTTTAGGGCATTCAATACCAAGGTGATCAATCCAGTTTTGATATACAAATGGATAGCTTACCATTTCCAATAAAGAATCATAAGCTTTCTCTAATCCGCTAGGTTTATTTTCATTGATTATTTTGTTTTCTTTGATTTGTGTAGTGCTGAAACGTGATATTTTCATTTTTTTCATGGCGTCATCGAGTTGATCAACTGCATTTTGTTTATTATTTGTTTTATCTTTTGATATGATTTTAATACGTGTTGCAGTAGTTAAAATCACAGGTGAGTTTTCAGGGTATGTTGATACTATCTATTTTTTTTTTAATATGCATATACACATACGTATATATATACATTAAATTACTTGCGCCTTTAAATTTATATATTCTTATTCTTATTCTTACTATCATTATTATAATTATTTATTAATACCTTAACAGATAATATAGAGGAGGAAACAGAAGATCGACAGAGAGTTACACCATTAGTTACCACCATACCATCAATAAAATATCGTAGCGTCTATAATCGAGGGTTTAAAAAGTTGATACTTTTAGAATACCTTTCTCTGTAATTAGTATATTTTTTAAACGTAGATCTATTTTATATTTACCTCCATTTTTTGTAATTCGCTTCCTTGATCAAACACGAAACCAATATCAGCCAACTGTTGCTCCAAGGTTATATTTTTTTTGATTGATACTTCAATTGTAACTTGAATAGCATTTATAGGGTTGATGACATTGATTGAAACTAAAGGGTAAAAATAAAGACAGTAATAAAATGCAAGCTGTTAAAATAAATACTTGAATCATTATTACTTTCCTTAGTAAACTCCAAAAATATCACCTTCTTTTGTTATTGATCCATTTTTATGTATAAAATCATCGATACTGATGTGATTTACTGGAATATCTGCTGGCCATACACGACAATAATATGTCTAAAACAAAGGTAATTATTTAGATCTAGTTTATAAAAATATATATTTATACATACTAAAATAAATTGTTATATATTATTAAATTTATCATTTTACTTCTGATGTTATATCATTGATTTCGATCCAGCTTCCTGAAATGATATTTAATGATTTCATTTTATAAGGTGACATATTTGCTGTAGCTGTAACATTTTTTATCCCAGGATATATATACATTGTTATATAATTAATATAAAATAATAAAGGTTAAAAAAAACTGTAGGTGGAAAGAGAGAAAAAAAATGAAAGGAGTTTAAAATAATTTTTATAAAAATTTTTATTTTATAAAATTTTTGCATTAAAATAAAATATATTCTATCTCTAATTTATTTATAAATTAATAAATAATAATAATAATAGTAATAATAATAAAATATTTTATTTCTACATAATTTAAAATCCTTGCCCAATACCAGTTTGATCTATTACTTTCTTAATAGAAGAACCCTCTTCTTCACATAATTCTGGATGAATATAAAATAAAGATTTAGGTTTGACAGATTTATCCTTTATATATCCAGTAGCTTGAGATAAATCAGATACCATTAAGCTTGTGAAAATACGACTTGAAGGTTGTAAAGCATTGACAGATACTTTTGTAACGTGATCTTTAGCTAAAAATGACAGTGTATGTATTTCTAATTCCTTAGGTTCTAAAGTGTTATCTGCTGTGATTTTTGTAACGTAAGGAGACATTACCCATTGAATTAATCCAGTTGAAGCACCACTTGTTGCAATAGCTAGTTATAAATGATTAAAATAAAGAAATAATTTATCTACGTCAGGTTCCTTAATAATAAGATATGTATTCATTTTTATTTTTTAAAAAATAAAAAATAAAAAATCTTACCAGCACCAACGAGAGCAGTTTTTGCAATAAGGGGAACAGGCACATCAATAATGAAAATAAAAGGTGAAATGCCACAACCTAAACCGAGAGAGGTAACTGAAAATAGCTTGAGTTTTTTAGCTACGTTAGATAATGGTCCAGTATAAATTGTATTTTTTTCTTTATTGTTATTAGTAGTAGTTGTGAATCGACGACATAATAAAGTGGATTTATATATATTGTTTATATACTGTGCTTTTATTGAGTTAATTTGTTTAAAAGCAATAGATCGTTGATAAAGATTCATTTATTTTTATTAAGTATTTTTTTTAAAAAAATAAGTGAAAAGAAAGGGGATGAATGTTTTTTTTTTTTCTTTTTCGCTCCCATACTTTTTCCTTTTTTGAAACTCCTTTATTTAAAATTTTGAAAAATTATTTTTCCTTTTTCCTTTCCTCTCTCTATTTTTTTTTTTTTGCTTAATAAAAAATAAAACACTTTTAAAAGCGTGATGGCAGCAAATAGTAATATACATTTATATATAAAGTAGAATAGTGTCTATGTTGTTACTATCGTTTTTTTTTGTAGTAATGAATATTAATTTATATTATAGTTAAAATTCCTCCCGGTATACGCCTTTTCAATAGAATTGCTGATTTTAGAGCCTGGCGCCGTCAGTTATATCTTGACCGTCAATCTTTAGGATATGTTCCTACAATGGGTGCTCTACATAATGGTCACCTATCATTAGGTACTTTTAAAAATAGTAGTTAACAATAGCAATAAAAATAAAAATATTAATAAGGAAAAGGAAAGGAAAAAAAAACTGTAAATAATAATATTTCTAATAGGTATTAACTTTTTTTTAAAAAAAATAAACTTTTTTTTTTGGGTTCGTTTATAGTTACATCTGCCAAAAAACAATGTGATCATGTTGCACTTACTATATTTGTTAACCCAGCCCAATTTGCACCTACTGAAGATTTATCTACTTACCCTCGCACAATTCAAAAAGATTTGGATCAGCTTGCCTCTTTAGGACCAGGTGTCGCTTCTGCTGTTTTAGTGCCCACTGTTAGTGAAATGTACCCTGATGGTATTGAATTAGACGTCGCAAAACAAACGGGAACATTTGTAGAAGTAAAAGGTCTTTCACATCAATTGGAGGGTGTTACAAGACCTCATTTCTTTCGTGGTGTAGCAACGGTTGTTAGTAAATTTTTAAACATTGTAAGTTTAAATATATATATATATATATAATAAATATATATTTATTTTATTATATGTTTATTACTGTTGATTTTATTTTAGGTACAACCTGAAGAAGTATTCTTTGGTCAAAAAGATGGTAAAAATAAATAAAATTTAAATATCATTTATAAGGCTTTTTTTCCCCTTAGTATTATTATTGCGATTTTTATTTTTATTTTTATTAATAACAATGGTGATCATTATAATATATAGTTCAACAGTGTGCCGTAATAAAAGCTATGATTCGTGATTTACATTTCCCAGTCAAGTTAAACATATGCCCAACAGTAAGAGAAACAGATGGACTTGCTATGTCTTCACGCAATGCCTATTTAACATCTGATCAACGTCGATATGCCTTGGCTGTTTATAAGGCCCTATCGACTATTGAAACACTTTATCATTCAGGACAGCATCATGCACCAACTTTAATACAAGAAGGAAAAAAAATTATTGAAGAATATAAACAACAAGCTCAAAAGGAGAACATGGAATGGGATATCAACTTGGACTATTTATCTATTAACTCCCCAAATACACTTGCACCTATATCACAAGATGTAGATTCTAATGAAGGATGCATTGTTAGTACTGCTGTCTTTGTAGGAAAAACAAGATTAATAGATAATATTTTATTGGATGTCAAAACAAATTAGATAGATAAATTTTTACTTTGAATATTAAGTTATTAAAAAAAATAAAGAAAAGAGGAAAAAAGGAAAAGGGAAATAAAAATGATTAAAATGTATTAATATTTAAAGAATTAGGGATACACTACTACAAAAGAGTGCCATATGGTATTTTTTTAAAAAAAATAAAAAAATAAAGTAAAATATATTAAATAAATTAAACTATATAATATTAAGTATTAAAAACTAGTATACTTTTTTTCTATAGCGAAGTTAATAATTTTCAAAACAGTACTAATTTTTATAATTAGTTCCTGAGTCGTTGGATCGTATATACTTTATCAATATTAGTAACAGTCAAACTAATTATATACATCTCCTTTAATTGGTAATGTCGCATATATGAACTCAATTTTTTTTCTACATCTTAAAATTATGTTTATATCTTCGAAAATATTCGGTATAAAAAATAAAATATGGATTATATAATTGTTTAGTGCTTATTTCTTTATATAATTTTTTTTGAAATAGCCTTAGTTATTGCGAAAAAAATGATAAAATTAAATTAAAATTATGATTTATTAGAATAAAAGATTGGAAAAAATAAAAGATTGGAGCAAATGTATACGTTATGATAACCGATTTTATTTTCGAAGCAAAGTTTACAGAAAAGGTTTTATTATGCATATAGTCTTACTATGGGATTTTTTGGTATTCTTAAAAGGAAATTCATACACTATAGATGATTTATAACTGTTTTAAATTGATATCATATATTTAATTTATTAATCCCATTCTTTTTTTGATACCTCACCTCAGTTAGAATTTTTTTTCTTTAAGAACGATACCTATATCAACGAAAATAAATGCTTTTTAATTCTTTTCTATTTATATTTTTACTTATATTACACTTTTCAGTTTTTTTTATTCGTTTAAAATATATTTCAAGATTATCTAAAGCTAAACTAAACTTTGCTTAAGTGGAAGAGCATAAAAGCAAAAGAAAAATTTTCATACTCCGTTTTTTTATAAATAATGGTGGTTTTCATTTTTTTTTTTTCTTTTTACTTCTATTATTTTTTTTAACCTTCGAATTTATTTTAGACACTCTTTATTTCTTTTTTCTTTTTCTTTTTCTTATTTTTATCTCTATTTTAATTACTTACTTGTTATTATTACTATTATTATTATTATTATTAATTATCAGCATACTATTTAAATTAATTTAAAACTATGACTGATCAAGATAATTGTACTCATGAAGTTGTCTTTAATCAAATATGTGTATTCTGTGGAAAAGATGTTGAATTGTAAATGAAATATATATATATACTATTATTATTATTAATTTGTAGCTAATCAGCTAGTATTTTATTTATTTTTAATTAGCGAACATGATAATAATGAAAAACAAGTGGAAATTATAAGTGCAGCCGGCTTGAAACTTTCTAAAACAGTAAATAATAACAAGAATAGAACGATATATATATATATATATATATCATATTTATACAGCTATTGTATATTTACTTTCTTTTCGTTTTCTGCATTGTATAATATATATACATATTTATGTACTTGTAGGAAGCCGATCGTTTAGAACGCGAAAATACTTTAAGGCTTTTAAAGGAACGAAAGCTAATCTTGGTTGTCGATTTAGATCAAACTATTATTCATGTTACTTGTGAGCGAAAAGATACTTCTAATAATAGTATTGAACCAACTGAAGATATTCGACGTTTTGAATTGAATGAATCAGAGTATATTTACTATTTAAAACTTAGGTAAGCATTTTATATTTTGTTGTATTAATATTGTATTATTATTTATTATTAATTATATTATTATTTCAATTTACTATTTATTTTTTTAGACCTGGGCTTCAAGATATATTAAAAAAGCTATCTAAGATATATGAATTATATGTATATACAATGGGTACTAGACAATATGCTCAAGCTGTGTTACATGAAATTGATCCAAACAGTGTTTTTTTTCAAGGAAGAATCATGTCTCGTGAAGAAAACAAACAAAAATCATTATCCGATAAAGGAAGTAAGTTATACATGCACATACATTTACATATAACTTTAATCATGTCATAAAATTAATATCAATTATTATTAATTTTATTATTATTACTATTATTATCACTAGGCGAATTTAAAAAAACACTTGACCGTTTGTTCTCTTGTGAAAAATCCATGGTTGCTATTATTGATGATCGTTTTGATGTTTGGGACTTTTCACCTCATTTAGTACATGTCAAACCATGTAAGTTTATATTTTGAAATAATGGTTAAAACTTTTCAGTATATGTTCACGTATCTAGTTATTTATATTTTCTTCTCTTTCTATTGTTTAGATTTCTTTTTCAAAGGCACAGGTGATATCAATAATCCATTTATAAAAAATAAGGTACATATTATAAATATTCAACTTAAATTATATTAGTATTGCAATGTACTTATATTTATAATTGTAATTATTATAGCAACAAGCCATTGCGGATAACCCAAAGAAAACAACTATTCAGTTTAATAAAGGTAACGAAAAAAAGTCTACTCATTTATAATTAAATGTTGATTTTGTTATTAATTTTTTTTCTCCTCTTTTTTTTTATAATAAAAAAATAAATAGATGATGACAAAGAAATGTTTGACAAATTTGATGTAATATAATTAAATATTCAAAAGAAAAAAAAAAAAAAGAAAAAATACTATTATAAAAGTGAATACTCATTATGCATATATGTTTCTATAGATGTTATCGAAAATACACGACAAGTTTTATCAAGATTACGATCTAACTATAGAGAAAAATGGTGCCATTACTTTATCTACAGAAAATATATATGAAAAACTACCAAATATTACAGATTACATAGACAACTTTAGAATACATGTATTTAAAGGATTGCACATAGCGTTTTCTGATAAAGATCCCAAATCATCATATTATTGGAAAATTGCTGAATTATATGGCGCAAAATGTTATAATTCACTATCGTCAAAAATTACACACTTGGTTACTGGAGTTGTAAGTTTTTTTTTTTCTTAGAAACTTGAAAAAATAAAAAAAGTTAAAATTACTTACATATTTTTAATTAATCTTTAACTTTAGATCCCTTACTGTGGTGATTTTCGCCCTTATTTCA
>MU612381.1:0-19824 GCA_025201675.1 Cunninghamella echinulata
TATGTTATTAATTATTTGGAACCAGGTAAAAACTGGGAAAACTTTGAACATGATCATTATGAATCAGATGATGATAAAAAGGATGAGTAAGTGAAAAAAAAAAAAAAAAAAAAAAAAAAAAAAAAAAAAAAAAAAAAGGAAAATAAAACATGATCATATATCTCATTCTTTAATATTTTATTTTTATTTTTTATTATTATTTTTTTTTTTAAAAAAAAGAACATGGGAAGATTGGGAAGAAGAAGTATCAGAACCAACAATGTGTTTATTTGATGAACAAGTTTTTCCATCACCTAAAGAAGCTATATCACATATGAAGCATGCTCACGGTTTTGATTTGGAATCAATTCGAAAAGAAAAAGGTTACGATTTTTATAAAACGGTGATATTAATTAATTATATTCGACATCAATCTTCTCTTGTGAAATGTTTTTCATGCGGAGAATCAGTACCTGAACTTTCTAATTTGATCCGTCATATGGAAATTAAAGGCTGCCTTCGATCATTTGTCACTGATGATGCTGATTTCTGGAAGGATCCAAGGTATATAAAATAAAAAAATAAAAAAATAAAAAATAATGAAAGTATATTTACCCTTTCTCTCGTTTTTTTCTTCAGATATTTATTACCTACTTATGAAAATGATCCTTTACTGACTGGGTTTGATGATGAAGAGGATGGTGATTTAGAAGATGATTTATTGCTACCTGACGATGAAGCAAACAAAAAGTATTTATCAAAAGTAATGTCTTTATCATTACAAGACGATAATTAATCACCTGGTAGTCCAATTAAAAAAAATCGTATTCATATATATATATATATATATACAAACAATTTATTAATTTAAACTTATGTAGTATAGAAAATAATAAAATAAATAATTATATAATAAATATTAGATTTGAAGAAAGTTAAATAATAATATAATAGTAATATAAAATGAATGAAGTAGTTTATTGTTGGATATCAGAATAATTTAAACAAAGCATATATGTATATTCCTTCAAAATGATTTTATTGTATGTAGATAGGAGAGAACACCCATATAAAATATTATTTTGCAACAACAATAATCAATGCTAGTGCGCAAGCAACAATTGAAATAATCAATAAGAAACAGCACATATTCTTTCTTGCACTTTTTTGATGACGATTAGCAACGGTAAGTTCGTCAGCGGCTTGCCTTGTATTTTGAGCAATGTTAATGACATTTCCATATATACTTTCTATAATATTATAATAAGTAAATAGTTTTAATATATAATAGTAGTTTATATTATACTATATCATTCTTATAAATATATATTTATATGTTTAAAATAGCTAATGACTTACGAATGCCGCTATCTTGTTCATTCACCAACATTCCTAAATCCCTGAAAATTTCATTAAGTTCGCCGATACCTTGTTCAATTTGTTGAATTTCACCTTCACGTTCAGTGATCAATACTTCATTATATTCAATTTCATTATCTAAAGCCTGTAATTGAATGCGACGTTGGGTATCATCTACTAAAGTTGATTGATCATCTATACCACCTTCTTCTTCATCACTGTATCAATATATCAATATATATATATATTTATATTTATTTAGAATCCAGCTTTATAAAAATATATTTATGTATATATATATATATCCAGCTTACGCTCTAGATTGTAACATGGCAGTCGTTGCTTTGGCTTTATCCACATATTCTCGTTGCTTACTAGCGGATAAACGTTGAATCTTTTGAAAGTCGCCTAATACTTTTTGAAAATCTTTAGATAATTTTTGTTGTTCTAATTTTCGTTGGCGCTAAAAAAAAATGGCAATATATAAAAAATGCCGCATTAATGATCAAAGTTTATAATAGTAGATTTTTTAATTTTTGCTTCATTTTCAATTTTTTATAATTTTTTTACCGATTTACGGCTATCTGTAGTTTGATATTGTGATAAAGATTTAATATCATTGGTGGAGTCTTTTATAAGTTCCCGTGTGGCTTCTGTTACATCGTGTCTAAATAGTGTAAATGGTAACAATAATAAATAAGCATTATTGTTTATATATATAATAATTAATAAACAAAAAAATAATAATAAAGTACACCCGTCTTTTCATTTTTTATTTTTTTGAGAAAAATATCCTTTTATGTTTGAAGTCATTTAAAATATGGTTATTTTTTTTTTCTTAAACCCTCTCCTAAAAGTATACTTACAATTTATTACGAACGTCCGTTGTATCTCGTGGTCCACCTAAAAAGTTGACTAAACGTTCTATACTAGTTATATTTCCATTAATATGAAACACTTGTTGTGATACACTTTGTACTAAAGCTTTATATTCTCTATCGTCTTCATCTAAAAATAATAGTAATAAATAATAATAATAATAATAATAATATATATATATATACGTACGTTAATTTTAGTAAATAAATAAAATGAAATAGAAAATGCTTATCATTTTATGTTTCGGGATAAAGCTGAACTATCTTCATATATGTAAGTATATACCTGTTAATTGTATAGCACCTTGTCTGTTGTTTCTAGGTGCTCCAGCAGCACCATAACCTTGTTCTAAATCATTAAATGACATTGTTCAAATATATTATATAATAAATTATATTACAAAAAATAAAATTAAAAGTGAATATTAGTAAGGAAAGTGAAAAGGAAAAAAGAAAAAAAATGAGCCAAGACTAGAACTTCCGTTTTTATATAAAAATCTGGGTTTAAATTTTTCGGTCAAGAATTTTTTTATGTTGCTTTGTTTTTTTAAAAAAATCTTTTTCTTTCTCCTTTAATTTTTTTTATAGAACTTTATTTTCGATCTCTAAAAAAATAAAATGCCCAAAGTACCAGTGTTACCTTCAGATATTAAAAACAAACATAAGCGTGAAAAGCTTTATCAAGAATTAAGATTACAAAAACAAAAGAAAAAAGCCGAAAGACGTAAACAGCTTGCTAAGGAAGAAGAAAAGAATCCAGAACTTAAAGAAGTAAATATTGACAGTTGAAAATTTTTTTTTGTTTAAAATCAATCAATCAATCATTCAATGAATCAATCAATTAAGTTATTTTATATTTATTTATATTATATATATATTGTTTATTTATATTATATAGAAACGATTAAAAGAAAATGTACCTAAAACCTTGGATAATACTAGAGAAAAAGATGATACTATGGCCGAAAATGACGAAGAAGTTGCTCAAGACGAAGCCTTGGATGAATTAGCTTCTTATTTTACTGGAAAAACACCTAAAATTTTAATCACTACTAGTAAAAAATGCACCAAGGTAAATATATAGATAAAAAATAGAAAATAAATAATATTAATAGTAAAATAAAAAAAGAGTACTAATATAAATATATTATTGTTATTAATTTTTAATAAAAAGATCTCGTATGAATTCTGTGCTGAACTTGTCACTATGTTTCCTAACTCGCAATTTGCTAAGCGTGGAGCCAACCATGAATTACGACAAATCATACAAATAGCCAAAGAACGTGAATTTACAGATATGATTATTGTGAATGAAGATCGCAAAGTACCAAGTAATGATTGATCAACACACACACACACACATATATATATATATATATAGATATGTAATTGAATTTGGATAGAATTTTTGGTTTTAATTTCAACTCTTTTTTATCATTGATTTTATTTAATAGACGCTATTACTTTAGTTCACCTTCCCGATGGACCTACTGCTTATTTTAAATTGACTAACTTTGTACCTTCCGCAAAAGTTTGTGTAAGTTGGTTTAGTAACAAATAAATTATATTTTTTTTAAAAAAGAGGATTAAAAAATAGATGTGTGCATGTTTATTAACATAAATATTATTAATAGGCTAGAGGCGAAGTAACGGATCATAATCCTGAAATTATTTTAAATAACTTTAATACAAGATTAGGCCATACCATTGGTCGTATGTTCCAAGCTTTATTCCCTCATGTACCAGAATTCCAAGGCAGACAAGTAACTACTTTTCATAATCAACGTGATTTTATATTCGTACGACGTCACCGTAAGTAAAAAAATATTAATAAAATGCATAGATATATGTTATATATATGGGAAAAAGAAAAAGTAGAAGAGGGATATTTATTAATATATCATTACTCTTTATTTTATTTTATTTTTTTAATTGTTAAATATATAGGGTATCTTTTTAAAGACACTGAAAAGGTTGGTTTACAAGAATTAGGCCCTAAATTCACTTTAAAATTAAAGTGGTTACAAAAAGGATTATATAAGAGAGATGGTGAATATGAATGGGCTCATAAACCTGAATTGGATACCAGTAGAAAACGATTCTTTTTATAAAACAAAAAACAACAATCAACTCTATTTTCTTCATTATTTACAACAAAAAATGGCATTTATTTCTATCCTTCATCTTTAATATATATTATAGTTTTTAGTTCTTTTTTTTTCATTATTGTACATTAGATATGCTTTATTATTTTTATTATTATGTCAATAAATATCATATTCCTTCAATTTTATTTTATTTTATTTTCTAAAATGGCATATTGTCTATGATATTCAATTATTTTTTACTTAAGCCAATTTTAGATATAATATATTCAGGCATACAATATACTGGATTTACTTGTTTAAGACCTTCATAGCCTAATAATGATAACCCTGCAACTCCGAAAACTGTATGAAAAACATCAGCCATATCGCCGGGTCGGTCAGAAATGCCACCTTGATCAGGGTCCTATCCGATAGAGAAAAAAAAAATCGAAAAGAAAAGAGGTTGAGAAAGAAAAAACGTGAATATTTATGTTTTTTTTTTTTTTTTTTTAAAAATTTATGTGTATATATATACCTGAGCTGAAAGTATAAATTTAATTAATTTATCTCTATCTATCCAATGTACACGTCCTAATATTGAAAGTGAAGATAATACCCACCACGAATAACATACCTAATGAATAAGTATATAACGTAATAAAAATAGTAGGATTATTATACTGATTATTATTATTATGTTAATAATTATCACCACTATTTTACACTATTTTTTTTTATGTTTACATCTTCTAATTTTTCAGGTCTTCCATTCAAACCACCGTTTTTTAATTGACGCTCGCATAACCACCAACTTAATAAATCAGTGTCCACATGATGTAGTCCATCGACAATAGATAAAGCACCAAGACAACAGTAAATTTGGGCAGCATGAGATTCACTACCAGGTCGACTGCCAAATCCACCATCATAGTTTTTACATAAAAGAATCCATTCAATTGCTTTCTCTACATTAATCGCATCTAATCGGTGTAATAGAGATAATCCACATATAACAATAAATGAGAACCGTGTGTCAACTTCTCCCCATTCATCCCCAGAAAATGATCCATCAGCGTTTTGTTTTGAAGCCAAGTCTAGTATATATTATTGAATAAAATAAATATATAATGTTAAGTATTAAAGTTCTTTCTTTCTAAGTATATAAATATGGGTACAATTCTATATGTACTGCTATAATTTTTGCTATCTTTATTTTTTATAGTTTGCTTTACATTCAACCACTTTATCAACATTGATGGCTTCAATAGAATCCAGTGTTATTAAAACTTGTATGGCTGAAAGTGTGTATAATATATGAGAATCGTGGCCAATATGGCCACCAAAACCGCCATCATGATGCTGTACACTTTTTATATATGACACCACTTCATCTTTAGGTAGAGCATCAATATGATTCATCAAATCTAAAGCTGTTAATCCCCAATATAGACCACTAACACGTAAATGTTCCGTGAGCCAGTATTCTAAATCATCTTTTCTATCATCTAATGACTGGATATATTTCACATGTAAAGGAATAAGTAATGTATTTAAATTGGCTTCTGAAGTTGTCGAAGTCATGGATGATATAAATATATATATATTTAAATATATACAAGTATTCTTATTTTTATTTTTAAAAGTAAAGGTGAGGGGAAAAGGGAGAAAGAGAAAAAACCCGCCAAATTTTTTTTTAAATTTTTTAAAAAAAATTGAAACAAAGCGTCGTGCTTTTTTTTTTCTTTGCATACCCTATTTTTTATTTTACATTTTTTTTAAAAAAAAAGTTATATTAAAATAATAAATATGGATAGACAAAAAAAAATAGCAAATACATTGCAAGCATATTTTAGCGATGCTAATTTATTGTGGGATAAAATCATGCAGCAAAATATTAAAAAAGATAATGAAGGATGTAAGCAAGCAATAAAAATTAAAACCATATGTCAAAGTCAAGATCGCCAAAAATGTATCAAGTAGTTAACGACTATGTATACACATTTGAATTAAATAAATAGTTGTACCTTTTGATTTATTGGAAAAACTTCCACGATTAAAAGCAATGAAAGCAACCGCTTTAGAGATAAAAGATTCAGCAAAAGAATACACTCTTTCACATCTTAAAGTATATATAGAAAATACATATTTTTTTTTATTTAATTTCATTAATGGTGTTTATTTTTACATATTATATTGTTTTTACTTATTATTCTTATTCTTATTTATTTTTATTTAATTTACAGCTATCTAATGATGAAAACTCCATTGGACGAATTAAACCATATATAAGAAATAAAACAGAGGAGTTGGATGATTGGTCAATATATGTGGTAAGATATTGTATATATAAATTTATATATATATAAATTGTATCAACATATATTCAATAAATAACTTAAAATAATTTATCAATTTTTATTATTATAAATTTTATTTTTATTATCGCTAATACTAGGAAGGGCTTGAAAAACCATATCATACTAAAGAAACAATAAATGAATTTTTTAAACAACATATAGGGAATGTATCATTTATTCGGATACCAAAGGATAACAAAGGAAATGAACGATTTTTAGGCTACTGTTTTATAGAGTTTGATCAAAAAGAAAATGTACAAAAAGCAATCGATATGTTAAATTGCTATGATGAAACAACAATGTCTCTCTCTCCGCCTACTAATGGTAAAGTCCATTCAAATCTACAGTTACGAGTCATGACAAAGTAATGAATTTTTAGTTTATTTTTAATATATAATCATAATAATGTAAAAAAGGTCTTTTAAATAATGTTAATATCAATATTTTAACTAGTTTCAGTTTTATTTATTCATTACTACTTTATTATTTAGAAATCAATGGAATGTATATAAAGAAGAATATCTTACTCAACTTCAAAGAGCATCTAATAATATCAAAGAAATATGGGCTGATTATAATAAATATAAAGATATATCATCGACAAAAGAAATTGATAATAATAATAATGTTAATGATATAACACCATCGTCAGAGAATGGTAGTTTGGTTACGAGTCAAGTACCGGAATATATAAAATCAAAATCATCTATATCAAAACCTGAAAATGAAAGTGATATTAATTATATCAAAAATGTGATAATATATGTTGATAACATTCATCCAAAAAGCTCGAAGCTCACCATAAAAGTAAATGATATACCTATTATTATATATAAACAGATGATTATAACTATAAATAAAGGATTATATTATAGACTTTACTAACTTTATTCTTTTTATATATACTTATGTTTCTTTCATTCATTCATTTTTTTATAGACATTATTAGAACAATCTGGTGGTACTATTGCTTTTATAAAACGAAAAAAAGGATTATATTCAGTAATTCATAAATAAATATATTAATCAATATAAATATATCATATAGTAATGGCTGACAATTTCTCTTCATTTATTTATTTTCATGGTTAGTGCTACATAAGAACTACCTCACCAGAAGATACGAATAAAATAGTAGATTACTTTAAGCAGCATCGTTTAGTACAAATATCATGCGATGATTCGAAGGGTACAAATATAAAAGATATAAAAACACCAATGAATATTGATTCTAGCAAATACGAGCCCAATGAAAAAAAGTTACCAATACAAGCACGACCCATTTCAGGTAGATGAAATAAACAGAATAAATAGCATATTTATATGAAAACAATAATTTTAATACACATACATACATACATATACATATATATTGAATAGGCCAAGAAGAAGAAATTTATTGGAGATATGACCCTATGAGGGAAGCTCTTTGGTTAAAAAATAAATAAATATTATTATTATTGTTATTGATAATTCATGCAAAACAATATTTTTACGTACCTCTTACTATTTTTGGTGTATTGAAGAAAGTTCGGCTTTTTTACTATAATTGCGTATTAATGAAAAGATAGTGTTATATTACCTTGGTAACATTTTAATATCGCGTAATGAATAAAAATATATACATCAAAATGAATGTAGAATTAAAATAAAGGTGTATAAAAAGAATAATTATTTTATCAAGGATCAATTCAAAATACTATATTTAAATTTAGTATTTTTTTAGAATAAGACCCATACAGAAAATATAGAAACTTATAAATTTTACCTAAGGAGATTAGAATAAGAAAAGGATGAAATCTTTAAACATTTATATATCTGATTATTATTTATAACTAATATTTATTTACTAACTGTGGAGTGTTTGTAACATGTATATGTTTATTTAATTATTTTTGAATTGGGTATTTTTACATATTAAAAGATAAAAAAAAATAGCCCTATGTATACGATTACTATCTATTATGTATTTTTTTTAAAAAAATAAAAAACAAAAAAAATAGTTTCTTTTTTTTTTTTCTTTTAAAAATAATAATAATAATCAATAAGCAATATTCATTTGTAATTCAATCAATATATTATCCCCCTATTTCTATAACTATTTATTATTTTTTCCTCTGAATGATAATAATATCATTATTACCTAACAACCTCTAATACAATAATTTATTATATCCCTATTGCTATTACTATCACTAATTTTTTAAAATATTTTTTTATTCAAACCTTAAACTTCAAAGTATCGACAGATTGACATATTACTTGCAAGCAAAACTGATTTAATGGGAGACTATGATAAAATTTGATTTTTTCCATATCCTTATTTAATACCTTAGATTTTTCTGTAAAATAAGTAGGAGAAATAGGAAGATGAATATGAGATCTAGCTGGTGTATTACCAAGTTGACCGTAAAATAAATCTTCCTTATTGTTGTGGTTGATTTCTTTTAACATTAATGTGTTAATAACAGGTTGTTTGGCATAATCAAAGACAGTCCATGGGGTATAGTGAATTTTATAAAGTGAAAAATAATCTAATGTTAAATGAGATAAATCAAATACAGTGGATGGAATTGTACGAAATATTTTATCCATGTCTTCGTTCTTCCAATTTGATAAAGCATAATACACATTATTAAGATCGATTCGTCTCAAATTAGGGCATGTTCGACAAAACCCGGTAAATCCATTTTTAAACCAAATTCCACCTCCACATATATTTAATTCTTCCAATAAATAAGTTGTGTTAAAATTACTTTCTAGTCTTTGTTGTTGTTTTTTATCTAGCTTAGATTCAGTGTCTTTTGTTTCATTAATTTTAGTGCCATCTTTAATGAATGCATTTGTATTTAAAGTTAGCTTCCTTAATCGAGGAAATATCGTTAACCAATCATGAATATAAAAGTCGTCTGCTGTTTTCATTCCATTTTTACGATCCACTGTCATTAAAACTTCTCCTTCTTCTTTACCAGATGTAATTAATTGTTGTTGTTCAATAGTTAATTCCTTTAAGGTCGCTGAGGCAATTTTTTTCCTTTCTTCCCGTATACCATTATCTAAAAAAAAGAATATCATGTTTTTAGGCATTCTTCCATAAATACAAAGAGAGACTGATGTTAAATAGGTAAAAATACGTTGAGGATGATAAAGGTGAGCAAAATAAGGTGCAGTACTTTTCTTTGTCATGCGTTGTTCCCTCATCATTAATTGTAGAGGATATTTTAAGTGTTTAATTGTTGGATTCTTCTTCGTGGAAATGGCATCTGGTACCATAGGGAAAGTTAGCCATTGTAATAACTCATGATTTGGCCAATAACAATCGCCTGCGAAAGCTATTCCTGATGTAGTAAAATATTTTGTTTTCATAGCGACATGATTTTCGTTAAATCCTAGATCCAAGCGTGTCAATGAAGCAAAACTAGTGATCATCTTATGAATCGCTTTTCCATAAGCATCAAATGTTTCATAACCTGGTTGAGAATCCCAATAGTAACCATGACACCAATCAAAATTTAATATTAAAGTTATTAATTGTGGGTATTTTATCGATAGGTATTTGCAGCTACGTTCATCAAAAATTTCGCCACATAATTCTAATTTTTTCAATGATAAAGCTGGCTTTAATTTACTTAGTAATATATCAAATCCATCGGATATATTCATAGCAAAATTAGCAAGACGAAGATTTTCAAGTGAAGGACATTGCTGATGGACACTTTCCAATGTACGTTCGTCGAGATCGTAATACATATGGGTCCACATAAAGGTGAGGTCTAAAGTTGTCAGCTGGGGTAAATAAGGTAATTCTAATACTTTAAGATAATGATGCATATTTCCATTATCATCTTGAGTAAAACTAATATCACGCTTATCACATGCACGTAAAGGAGTACGCGTTTCCTTGATATCTTGTCGTAAACCAATCTGTTGTAGTGGCGACTGATTGGTTGAAAGTATATAGGAATCATTAACATAAAGTTGAATTAAAATGGCTTTATCATAATGTATATGGTCTATCCATTCTTTTTGACTACAATGGGTATACCAGTGATAATAATGTGTCAGATGTTGAAGTTTTGGTATTGCAAGCTCTACAAGTAAGCTTCTATTTTCAGTAAATTCATTAATGTCCTCTAAATTTGGTAAATTTTCCAGTAAGCTTTCTATAATTTTTCTGGGAATGTTATTTATATAGAGTTTTAAACGACGAACATAATGACCAAGAGGTGCACCATTGATGATTTTTGTTTTAGCTACATATAAAAAATGTTCTAGCTGGAATAAAGAAATTATACTGATGGATGAATAAAAAATGCTAGGGGCTTTTAAAATGAATGACTGCAAATTTTTACACACCCTTGAACAATTGGCAACATCTTTTTGGGATATACGTTGTAAAATATTGATATTTGTTTCATAAGGTAACTGATTCATATTAATTAAAATAGTAAAGTCGAAGGAAAACGAAAAATGAATAAAAAATGAGGTTTAAAAATAAAAAAAATTAAAAAATTTTCGTACTGCAAATTTAAATACCGCTTCTTTTTTTAATGCTGAAGATATTATTACTAACCTTGATTATGATAAATAAAAATCCCATTAAATTGATATTATAAAAAATAAAGTAATTTTTCGATATAATTACAAATTTTAGTTAATAGTTTAGTAAATGTATAATAGTAGGCATGAATAGCATAAAGAGGGATATTTATAAAATAAAAATAGAGTTTGGTCACCACATAAAATAAAAGAAAATAGAGCTTTATGATTTAGATAACTTTTTTACAGGTCGTATTATAATGTTCACCAATGGGCTGATTAAAAAATTGAAGGAAAAATATACAATAAAATATTTCAAGCCGTGTTACCATGATAACATATAAGAGGACTGTTTAATTAGGAGCAACTTTTTTGTAATGTTGTAATCATGATATACGATATTATTACGGGTTTTCTAAAATGAAAATTTCATATTTTTTTACTAAGATGCTTATGAATTTTTTATTACTTTACATTTATACTAATTTTATACTAAACTATTGTACACTGTTTTTAGACCAATTTCATAGACAAGTATAATAATACAATACGTCAAAAATTAACCAATTAATATGGTTTTTTATTTACAGCGACAAAGGTATGCGAGACCCATATAAGTTTTTATAATTGAAATTTCTCAATTTTACTATTTTATCCTTCTCCAACTTTAAGCCATTTAATAATTATATATTTAGCCACAAAATTTATAAAAACGGTTCAAGTCCTGAATTTATTTATTTATTTAAGCTGTAGTTGATTTATATGTAACATCTATATATAATTATTATTATTATTGTAGTATTCTAATTATTATCTCTAAATTAAAATAGTATTTTTTAATTATTTTTATGTAGTGTACCTTAAAAAAAGATTATATAGCATTGTTAAATTGCATATACTAAAATCAAAACCTGAATAAATTAAATTGTACATGCGCTAAAATAAAGACTGTATTTAATTTATTGATGTTTAGATAATTTTTGATATAATCAGTTTTTCTTAAAAATAAATTTGCATGAATGTATTTATAACAATTTGTAATATTTATAAATTACTGATATTTTATTTATTTATTTATTATTATTAATATCATTAAAAAATTAATCTATGTATACATAAAAAGTAACTTTTTCGTTCTTTTTTTTTTTTTTTTTTTTTTTAGAAAATTATGCGAAACTCTAATAAGGATATTTTTTATTGCTCAATTTTTTCAGGAGCGGCGATTTTACCATAAACGCGCCAAATATCTTCTGGGTCGGAAATGGTCTTTTGGAAAACAACATATTCGAGAACTTGATGAATTTTATTTGGGTCACCACCTACAAGTCGATTCTTTTTGTCAAAGACAGCCATAGACTATAAAATATAGCAAGTCCAGTAAAAAAGGGGGGAAGGGTAAAAGAATAAGTATACTTATACATATTCATTTATACAAATATATTTAAAAAAAATGATATTGACGAATTATATTAATATATCTTACTTGTTTAGTAAACATACGAACAGTTACTTGCCCAACTGAGAAACCACTTTTACTAACGCCAGAAGTACCTACACAACGAACACAAACAATACGAGGATTTTCTACTTCACCATGATATTTCCATTCCCAACGTACGTTATTACGTTGTTTTAACTGATTTTTTAAATTCTAAGTAAATAGAAAAATAGAAAAATAGAAAAATAATAAAACAAAAGTTGATTCCGTTATTAAAATCTGAAGAATTATAATTTATAACAATATGATGTTTCATTAATCTTACAGAATACATAGCATCAAGGCATACTTCTTCTAAAATTTGTCGATCCCCTCTATTCAATTTTTTTTAAAAATAAAGTAAAATAAAATCAATAACACATTCGCATATTGATTAATGTTTGGTTGAATTTAAACTTTATATATATAATCATGTAGCTTACCTAGCAAAGGCATCGTTCATATCTTTATAAGTTTCTTCGGCAATAGTTAAAAATTTACCAGAGTTCCATTTTTCATATTGTGATTTATATTTAATTAAACCGACACTATATTTATAAATATTTATAATCATTTAGTATATAGGTATATAATGTCTATATTATTTTCTAAGCGTTATTGATATATACATATATATATATATTATTGTGTTTATGGTACCTTAAAAAGTTTTGAACGTTATTTTTTATATTTCTCCATTTTGTTAATCGCCATCTTTGAAAGTCAGAAATCGAAGGTGAGGTTTCGGGTGGGATATAGTTAGCTAATAATAATAAATAAATAAAAATATACATGTACATGGGAATTTTATTTAGTTATCTCGGTATATATATTATGATTCGTAGTGATTTGTTGTTTATTTATTTATTTTTCGTTGATAGTGTAAGTATTATTATTCTTCATACCAAATACACCATGATCGCGCAATAAAATCTGTTTTCCTTCATTTTTATTTGTTGCATAGGTACGAATATTATTAGTTAATGGGGTAAACATGCGAGGTTGTAAAGCTGGTATAATATTTTTTTGACCCCAAAGACCAATATTTGAGGATACTGGTCGAGATAATGTAGTTAAACGAAGAGCACGTAATCCAGTTGACATATTAATATTTTTTTAAAAAGAATGAAATAAAGAAAAAAAAAAAAATAAAAGAGAAAAAAAAAATTAAAAGGCGACACTAGGTAAAATACAAAAATTCTGGACCCCAAATTTTATTTAAGATTTTCAGTCACTTTAAATTTCACCCATTTTTTCTGGTGCTTTAATTTCCTTTACTTTTTACTTTCTACACTTTTTTTTTAAAAAATAAATTGTAATGTTTAAAAAGTCTTCGAAAACAAAAAATATTCGACGTAAAATAGAAACAAGTGACGATGAACTTCCTTCGGAAGGTAATGCTAATATTAAAAATAATAACATTAGCCAATAAATATATTTTATAACTAGATAAATCTCTTTTTTTCTATTTTGACTATTTAGAACAAGTTGTTTCAAGCACCATTTTAAAATCAAAGGCTGAAAAGAAAAAGAAAAAAGAAAATAAAACAGTTGTACTTAGTTTTGATGAGACGGTAAATGGAATAAACATATAAATATTAAAAACAATTGATAAATATATTTTCTCAATTTTCACCTACTAACGTATTTTATCATATAACACCTCACAGGAGGAAGGCGATGATGATGCATTTCTTGTTAAAAAAAGTAAAGCAAGTCGTAGATTAGCTGCGGGACGAAAACTACGCGTACCAGAGTAATGATAATGACATTTAAAATTATTTTATTTTTTTAAAAATAATCTCAAATTAAATGTATATATTATTTTTTTATAGAAGCCCTTCCACCTCGCCAGAAACAAATAATACACCATCACCTTCAACATATAATGACGATTATCTTGCTTCTCTAAGAGCAAACACACCCACCATACCGTCCAATTTAAAAAACGTTACGCTTATGAATGATAATACCGATGATAACGATTTAATAGCAGAAAAATTCCCAAGCACCATGTCGGCCAAGTTAGGAAATACAGGCATCCCTGATGCTAATGCTATTCATGCAGCAAAAAAGAAACGAGAACTTTTACGACAAGGTATTAAAGTAGTGGACAATGAAGATGATTTTATCCCAATAGATGATGTAAGTTTTATAATCAACCAAAATAACTAAATAAAATCGGTTAGCTAATTTTTATATTTACACATATATATAAAGTCTGGATCTAGATTGGTACACGAAGATGATGAAATCGGAAATGATGAAGGTGGATATGAACAATACGTTGGCGATAATATTACATTGGATAAAAAGGAAGCTAAAAAATTAGAACAAGACCGACGACAAAACGTACGTGATATGATAGAGGATGCTCAAGAGCTTGATTCTGATGACGAGGATGATGATGAGGATGAAATGAACCAAGTTGAAAGATGGGAAAAAGATTTAATTAAACATGGTGGCATTAGAGTTAAATATGAAGAAGAAAAAGTAATAGATCCATTTGCAACACCTAAAGATTATCATCTCGCTATTAGTAAGTTTTTTCATTCTCCTTTTTTTAAGAAATAATAGTAATAATAGTAAGAGTATTAGTGATATGAATTAAATAATCAAACTAAATTATTAATCTCAATATATATGTATATGTACATATAATTTATAGTACCCCAATCTACAGCCATACCAACATTAGACGATGTATTAAAACGATTAGATCTCATTTCCAACGATATCACGCACACTATGAAGCAATATGAGACTCAATTAACTGACTCACAAAAAAACATTACAGATCTAAAACTTTCAGGAGATGATCTTGATCGGGAAATAGCACGCGGTAGTAAGCGGTTTGATTATTTTCAATCATTATCTAATACAGTTAATGACTTAGGGGAATTTTTGGATGTGAAGGTAAAAGCTTGTAACATATAAAAAAAAGAATGTCACAATACAAAAGACTATTCATTAACCAATATATTATTATTATTATTAGATCCCTGAATTAGAACAACTCGAAAATGAAGCACATGATATTATTGCCACTAAAAAAGAAATTGTAGAACAACGTAGATGGCTAGATGATATGGACCTTCTTAAATCATTTACTGAAATACCAAAGCATCTTTTAGAAGACGATACAGAAATGGAAGAAGTGGATGAATTTGGAAGGACAAAGGAATCACTTTATTCAGATAAATCACGACAAAGACGACAATCTGAAAGAAAAGAACGAATTTCAAAATTAGAATTAACATCAACAGATCAAAGCGAAAATGATAAAATCATGCAAGATATTGGTTATTGGTCAGACGACGAATTACCTGAATCATCGTTAGAAAAAAAGAATGAAATACTTGGTAAGTATAAAAGATAATACATACATATATATATATTATTTTTGTTTAATAATTTTTTTTTAACAAAAAAAATAAAGACTATATTATTAATTAATTTTCATTTTTGCTTTATTAACTTCATATATTTATATAGATGATATTCAATTTAATAAGTTAGATAAACTATTTGATGATGTTACGGATGATTTCAAAACAATAGAAGCTGTCAAATCAAGATTTGAATCTTGGAAAACTGAATTTTATGAGGATTATAAAATGGCTTTTGGAAGCCTTAGTTTACCTGGTGCTTTTGAATTTTATGTAAGGTGTGAACTTGTTGCTTGGGATCCTTTCTCGGTAAAGATTACAATAAAATAGAAATTATTAAACATATATACATAATAAAAGAAATAACTAACATAAAGTTTTATTGATATACACTTATTTATTTACTTATTGGTTTTATTATAAAAAGGATCCTATTGAATTCGATGCAATGAATTGGCACAAAGCATTATCAAATTATGGAATAATTGAAGGTGATGATCAGCACGAAGATGCTGATGTAGAATTATTGAATAAGGTCATAGAAAAAGTTTTATTAAAAAAGATACAAAAACTATTAGATGTTTGGAATCCAATTTCTTCAAAAGAAACTCGTTATGCTATCCAGGCTATTGAACAAATATCGTATTATGTTGAAAAACATGAACGATCTTATCAGGTAATTAATAATATCATTATTATTATGTAGAATTAATAAATAAATAAATAATAGTTAGTGACATTGGTTTTACATTATTAATCATTGTTTATTTATATTTATATTTATATTTGTATATATAATATTAGAATCTTTTGATGGCTGTGGAATTATCTATTGAAAAACCGTTATTAAAATATGCTCAAATTACAGAAGCCTGTAAATTACTTGTTGAAGATGAAAATAATGAAAAAGATAAACAATTATTTATCTGGAGACAATTAAAAGTAAGTTTTATTATTTTTGATAGACATATACATACGTAGAAGAATGGTCGTTCTGATTTTTAAAAAATTAATTTTTTTTTTTAAAAAAAAATAGTACTTGAAGAATCTGATATTATGGAAGCGTTATTTACCGAAAGATAATATACAGTCATTAGGGAAAATAGTTGTTCATCGAATTGTAGCACCATTATTAAGACCAGAAAAGAGTTCAACAGATAGTATTTTGCAAAATGAAGCATTATCATTATATTCAAAATTAGAATAAAAAAATATAAACCACATTTTAAAATACAAGAATCTTTTAATAAATATGATGACAATAATCATTTGATTTATTACTATTATTATTATTATTATTATTAATGCAAAAAAAGCAATTATATAACAAAATGTGTAAAAAGGAAAAAATATGATGTAAATCTAATTAATATTGAAAAAATAATACAGGGTGTGCGTTCGAAAAAGTCGTGAGTGCATATGTATATATGGATGAATTAATGATAATAGAAAGTTTACTTTTTTTATCGACCTCTTTTAAGACGGTGTTGCTGATTGCGCGAGGGGTGTTGTTCTAATATATCAGTTTTACGCTGTAATTTTTCAAGTCCTTCTTTTGCGATAATTTTGATATGAATCGCCGAGTTATACCGTTGTTGTACTTCTATATCTTTTTCCTATAAATATATATGTGTTTAGGGGAAAAAAGGTTTGTAAGTATATACTTTATAATTTATATTTTTAAGTGATTTAATTATTTAAGTTCTATTTCTATTTCTATTTCTATTTTCATTTTTACCATATCTTCAGGAATAATATCATCGATTAAAGAAATAGTACTTGTAGTTGGTATAATGTTGACTTGATTTTCTAAAGCCTTTTTTGCACACTGAGCTATTAATATTGTTTGTGTTGTCACGGCACCCATACCATGTAGAGTAATAGTACCAAATCTAAATATAAATATAAATAGAGTGGAGATTATGAATAAAGTTTGTTTTTTCCGTATATATTAATATGTGTCTATCCATTTACTTTTCATTGACCATAAGTTGTTTAATTCTTTTTACAATAACCTGAAGTTTTGATTTTTGTGAAATATAAATATCTGATTTTGAAGCTGCTGGGCGTTGAGGTACTCTTTTATGTATAGCACCTAAAATGTATGATTCAAAGAAATTAATGTAAGTAGAATTGTTAATAAATGTAAACATACTATTATTATTATTATTATTTAATATATAAACAATTACCTTCTATTAATTTTCTTTTAATTATTATATCTTTCATTATTATTATTACTTATATATAAGGAAAAGAAAAAATAAAATAAAAGGATCTATTAAAAAAACAAGTGGGTTAAGTCAAAAAAGTTGATTACTGGAAATTTTTTTAAAAAATGGCGGAATTTTAATTTATGTTTTATATAAAAAACCAAGCTTTTTTTCCAATCTTTTTTTTTTTGATTATTTTTTAACTTTCTTTCGTAAACCATCTACAATTATTATGGCGGGCACTTTATCAAATATACAGCGTTTTTTTGGAAAAAAAACACCTGAAGAACTAGTAATAATTAAATAAAATACTTGTAAAAAATAATAAAAAAACATATATGTTATAAACTTTGAACCAGTTTTATATCTGGTGTGTGTATTTTTTGAAAGTGAAAATAAATATATTTTTATTTTTTCATATATTTACTTATTAACATCAATTGTTATTGTTGTTTTATTTTTATTTTAATAAATAAATATAGGTTAAAAAATGGAGACAAGAAATAAGACAACAACAACGCCAAATCCAACGCCAAATCCAAGCAATCGATATAGAAGAAGCTAAAGTAAAGAAGTCAATCAAACAAGTGGCTAAAAAAGGGGATACAAAAGTATGTAAAATGCTGGCAAAGGAGTTGGTACGTTCACAACGACATAAAAATAGATTATATACAAGTAAAGCACAAATGAATTCTATTATCATGCAGTTAGAACATCAATTAGGTAATATGTAAATATGTTTTAATTCGTATATTAAAAAAAGTGAGAAGAGGAAAAAAAAATAAACCAAAATTAATTTATATATATATATATTAGCAACATTAAAGGTAGCAGGAGCTTTACAAAAAAGTGGAGAAGTGATGAAATTGGTAAATTCATTAGTGCGTTTACCTGAAGTATCCCAAGCTATGCAACAAATGTCTATGGAAATGATGAAAGCTGGTATAATGGATGAAATGATTGAAGATACAATGGAAATGATGGACGACGATGATATTGAAGAAGCCGCTGATGAAGAAGTGAATAATGTATTATTCCAAATTACGGATGGTAAGTTGATTTATTTTTTAATTATTTTTGGATAATGAAAATTTTATATTTATAAAGAGTATGGATAGGTATTAATTAAATATTATGTATGTTTATTTAGGGTTACTTGGTGAAGCTGGTGCTGTTGGACCAGATTTACAAAAGAAACAAGAAGTTCAAGTAGAAGAAGAAGAATCTGAAGAAGAAGGCCCTGAATTAGAATTGATGCAAAAACGATTACAGGTAAATAATAAATTATGAATTTTTAACAAAAAAATCATTCCTTTTTATTCTTATTTTGTTTTTAACATTATTATTATTACTATGCATGAATAGGCATTAAAAGGGTAGATGATCCACTCATGTACATGTATCACATTATACTATTTTTATTACTATTACTATTACTATTATTATTATTATTATTATTATATATATATATATATATATACCTATTATATATTTTGTTTTTCTTATAAATATTTTTTTTATATAAGTTTTTTTTTTTTTTTTTTTT
>MU612382.1:7132-19796 GCA_025201675.1 Cunninghamella echinulata
AGGCTTTTTCTCGTTTTCAAAACTTTCGTCATAATTTTTATTTTAATCTTATATTATTGCTAAACTACATATTCCTACTTATTAGAACTTTAGCCTTCTTATCTGACTTTAATTTTATTATTTTTTTGCTATAAATCAACCACTTTATATTAAAATTTAAACAGTTTTTATTGGTCAATTTTTACTACCCAAAAAACATTGGTCAAAAGATTAGTATATTTTTACACGGTTTTCCTTATTTTTTTTCTTACCCAAAACAAAGTTTTAATTATTGAAACATTCTATTATAAATGACCTTCGATAATAATCGTAAAAGAAAAGAATGCTTTACCAACGATCATAGTGTTGTTGATGTGTGCACTAATAAAACTGGAATCCAAGAAGAAACAACTCATAATATTCCAACAAACCAGGCAAATCTAAATTTTACTTTAAAGCAAATACTCAATAATTTATCAAAGTAAGAGAAACAGTTTGCTGTTATTTTTTTTGAAAAAAAAAATGAAGAAAAAGGAAAAGGATCAGAATCACACTTATATATATATATTATTTTACTTGTAATATGTATTAAGTAGATATTCTACTATCAGTTTAGCATCAAATGATTTATTTCAAGAAATGAGCAATAAACTATTAGAAAAACAATATCATAATGTGAATGACTTCAAGGTAAGATAATTAATTGAATAAAAAATGAAATATTTTATAAAAAGTAGTTAAATAATAAAAATTGACTTTTTGCCTTTATTTAGTCGGATATAGATAAATTATTCATGGTTTTACGTTCAAAATGCACCGTATCTAATCTTCAAGATATTGATTCTTTATATGCAACTGTTTTATCAAGTATATTAGTAGAATTACGATGTTTAAATAAAGATAATGAGGAAAAAACAATCGAATCTATTTTGAAACCTGCCAAGCATATTCAACAACGTACAGCACTTTTTCGATCTTCATTGGATGGTTTTGTTTTTACCGATGCTAATAGTGACTATATTGATAACGAAAATCTACGTAAATTGAAGAATCGTTTTAATATGTATACTTATTATTGAACATTGATACTTATTTACTTTAATATTTTTATTACAGCTTCTCAACTTCAGACTATTACAATTCATCCAGTAAATTCAATCGATACATATCAAGTGCCTTCGATGAAGCAAGCAATTCAGCCACCATTTCGATTTCCTCCAAAGTTTCGCAAACACGAAGATAAACCTATTATACCAAGTAGGTGTGCCAATTGTTAATAATAATAATAATAATAATAATAATAATAATAATAATAATAATAATACTAATAGTAGTGTTTTTAATAAATATTGCATATATCCACTTTTTTTATAATATTTATTATTATTAATAGCTCAATGGCTAGACTATGGAACGTTTACAAGCTTTGCACCAGCTTGTGACTCGAATAATGCTAATATAAGTTATGAAGCGACATATATGGGTAGAGCAGCAAAAAGATTTAGACGGTGGGAAAGAAAACAAAGAAAATCACATTTTATTGAAAAAATGAATCAAGAGGATGAGGTAGATATAAATTGGTTAAAAGAAAATGGATTAGACGCAAAGGCGATTATGGATATCATGACAATTAACCACCATGATAATTTAATAAACAAAAGTTCATCGCCGAATGGACTATTACTAAAAAATGAAAAATTGATTGAATCTTTATTACAATATCAAGAATACCGATTTGCATTAAATGATTCGACCGTTAATGAAAAAGAACAACAAATAGGTAACTAATAAATACAATACCCACAAATATTTTCAAAAATTATGAATTTAATATCTTGAAATTTATTATTATTTTGAATATAGCTGAACTGTTAGAAAAACAGCTTTATGATATGTTAGTACAATTATCACCAAATGACATCATTCAACAAAGGGATGTCAATTTAGCAATGGATCGAACACCAGTACTCTTAGATAACGCTTATCGTGGTATACTATCCACTGTTAAACCATTTGCATATCCAACCAATGATAAATTAGATCCATTACCACCATTTGCAAACATGACACCAACTTACTCTAAAGATAAATGGCGTCTAATTGATTTAACTGGCCACCCTTCACCTAATATACCATCATCAACTTCAACAGTTACTACTTCAAATGATAATGCTAGCGCTACTAACAATAATGGCACTTCAATCTCAATAGAAACCAATAACTAATCGAAATATTATAATAAGATCTAATAATTTCTTTTAATTACGTATTGATTTACTTTTTATTAAGTAGCAAATTATATATTGAAAAATAAATATCTTATTTAAACGTAGATGTAAAAATAACCAGTTGATATAAATAATTTACTTTTATCAATACAATAAATATAACCTTCAATTAAATAAAATGTAATATGATATTTTACTTAATAAACAACAGCATATATTGATCATATATTTCAATGTTTCTAAATTATAAGGGTATTATAGACCTGTATTTGCATTTATTTTAAATATCTGTTTAGTAATGACAAAAATAATATATCAGCGATATCCAATGTATTTACAAAAAAAAAAAAACTTCATTAAATAACTATAATACATCGTTTGTAATATCTACATTTTAACAGATGTTTTATGAACTTGTACATGTGACTATATATTTTAGATACACACATTAATTATTAATATTATTCAGAGGAATTAAATCGTAATCTTTAGTTTTCTTTAGTTTCATTTTTTCCATCACTGCTTGTTTTGCTATTCCTACTACTGCTGTTAAAGGGCCTTCTTCCTCTTTTACGTCGGATTGTTTTCGTTTTTTACGTGAGATGTTATCATTTCCATTATTTGTGCTTGATGAAGGCAAATCATTATCATCACTATCATCATTATCCAAGAGTTGCATATTCTTATTTTTATTTTCTCCTTTTAATGAAGATTGTATAAGGATAGGTTTCATTTCATACTTCATGCAAGCCCACTCCCCACCTAGAGTCATTATCAATATAGCTAAGACCTGAACAAACCACCAACTAAGATTAGTTGGAAATTTACCAACAAATAACCAACAAGCTAGTACATGCCCACCATGCAATGTCAATACGAAATCGAGAACCTGTTTAGCTCTCTGAACAATTAATAATATCAAAATAACATCAACCATAGCATTCACTATCCATACTAATCCTAAGGTCCATCCAAAAACATTATCCATAGTAAACATGTTGACCTGAAATAAAGCATCTAGTGTAATAGGAACACCTGTAAGACCGAAAACAATACATAATAAAAAACTGAGCACAATATAATAAACTGACTGTAATGATATTATTTGAGCTATGTTTAATATTGGATCCCATCCTGTTAATCTAAATGATGACATTTATATGTTTATACACTCATATATTAAATATATACAATTTAAGAATTAAAAATATTTTGGAAAAAAGGAAAAGAAAGTCCTTGTGATAAAAGTTTTTTTTAAAAACCCCCCAGTGCGCTGGGCTATCCCTTTTTGGATTTTTATTTCCCTTTTCCTTTTTTTCACCTATTTTTGGGTTATTTTATGATTATTTCAACACATTTAATCATCAATGATGCTTTTTATCTAGTTAATAATGGTAGAGAAATTCTTTTACTGACTGCATTATATGCATCCTGATATGGTGCCACTTTGTAATGGTAATTGTGTCTTGAGTGAAAATTGCTCTATGCTCACATAGGTAGTAGTTTTTGCGTAACTTATCAGACAATTTGTAAATACATAAACTATTTGGTAAGTCAAATCTCAAAACACACCTTACATTAAAAAAAAATACTAACTTTTGCGTACTTTCTCCCTTTTTTTACTCCTTCGGTTATTTATTTGAAAGTTGATTGGTAAAGGAATTGCCGATTCCTTTTATTGTAAAAAAAAATAGAGAGGATTTTCGACAGCAATACTCTTCCCTGGGGCCAGAGTAATAATAGTTTTTTTTTTTTTTTCTATTTTCACGAGTGGGTGCAAGATGATTTTAGTACCGTGTATCGTTCCCTCCCATGTAAATTATTCGATTTTAGTCTTCTCTTGTCAGTAAAAATAAAGTGCTCTCGAAAATCTGCTTATTGCTAGAATTAAGTCCGAGAGGTTGGAACACGTTCCTGATTCGGCCATTAACAAGGAAGCCAATAATTCTGATGGCTCTTAATCATCTGCTCTTTGATCATCATAAATAAACTATTTCTATCTATCTTTTAGCAATAGTAAAAATACATATTAGTATGAACTAGTTTATATTCTTTTTATTACTCCAGCATCTTATTATTACTATCTTTAATTTATAATTATCACATTTAACCCAATATTTTTATCATCTTTTTTGAAAAGGAAAAACAAAACTTCCTGTTTCTTTCTTTCTATTATTTCAACAGTAAAAAAGTTTACTCTTCCTTTTTGCTTTCACTTTCAATATCGAATAGATTATTTATTTATCCTTTTTGTTTTATATTTTTAAAGCAAAATATATTACCATTTTTAAATTTTTAGTCGAAACACAGTTTTTTTACATTTTTAATTTTTAAAATAAAATAAAGGAAAATAATAATTTATTCTTATAATACTATATAACTTTTTACTTTTTTTATATTATTATTATTTATTTAAATATTTGGTATGATATATGTCTCAAATATCAATGACTTGATTAATCATGATCATATGTTTACTGTTGATTTAATGCAAAACAATAGGCTAGCATCTTGAGATAATAATTTATTTATGAAGTTTTCATAATCCAAAATATATCATATAATATAAAAAATTATAATAAATATATTTATTTTAAGAAAAATTTAAAAATAAAAAAAATGAATTCATCATTAATGATAAAATATATATCTACGACTCTTTTGTACCATTTGATTTTTTTTACATAATTTTTTTTTTGTATAAATAGGTTTTCCTTTCTTTGTTTTTCTGATCTCTACAAATTAGTTTAATAAAAAATAAATTATCTATCACCATTGTATAGTCATCTGGCGAAGGCAGCATGGATAAGAATGGAGTTTAAAGTGTGTATGTGGTAATGAATATGCGGAATTGGAAGATTTAATCTTATAATAAAGAAGCAGATATAAATGGTTTACTTCATATCAGATACAATAGAAATTTTATAAAAAATATCAAATATTTCATGTGTAGTATACTATAAGTTATGAGGTCATTAAATATGTTTATTTATGTTAAATACAACAGTCCTAACTATAATTATGTATAAGTATTGTTAAACTAAAAGGTTTAAAATAACCATAGAATAAATAATTTATTATACATCTTGTGAAGGGAAGAGGATATAATTTATGGGATAATATTATTCATTGTGTTCATTCTATAAAAATCAGTATTGTTGAGTATATTGTTCCAGTAGGCTTTCTAAATGCATCAAATAGTAGTGGATATAATAATAGCTTTTCGGCTTGCCCACGAAGATCTTTATGTACTTCGCAAAGGATTTTTTTTTTAAAAAAAAAAACACGTATTTATTGTATTGCTGTTTCTGCTTTATATTCATCGATATTAAGTGTTTTGGTTCCCACTTTTTCAGTAAAGCGTCTATCGTGTGTTGCTGCAATGATTATACCAGGAAAACTTGTAAGTGAGTCTTCAATAACCTCTAAGCTTGGAAAATCAATATGATTTGACGGTTCGTCCATTAAAATGATGCTACACTTTCTCATAATAATTTGACAAAGCTGCACCTTTCGCCTACACCCAATACTGAGGTTCTTCATAGGATTTGTAAGATCATGCCAAGTATACACCCCTAAGCTGGCTAAACTTGATATTGCTTTTTGCTTGGTACATCCAATCTTTGGATCTTCTATCAAGAACTCTATGGCAGTTTTGTCCAGAGGTAAGTTTTCTTGCTCCTGATCTAAATATCCTACAACCGCATTACTGCTAATATTTACATCACCATCATCTGCTAATGTGCTATCCATCATGATTTTTAATAGAGTTGTCTTTCCTGTTCCGTTTGGACCTTGTATTACAAGTCTATCACCACTCACCAATGTAAATGATAGATGTCTAAATAATGTTTTTGAATACGCTTTAGCGATACCAGATACTTCCACACAAAGGGATGATACACTAGCGTGTTCATGTTCAAACTCGAACGAAATTTTGGTTCTCTCTGGTATTACTTCTACCATGTTATCGCTAAGATGCTCTTGTTTTTTTGTTAGTTGATTATACGCTTTTGTAGTCCCCATTTGCACACGATGTTCCTGATTATTGTAACTAAGCTTGTCTCTATCATGCCCTTCCCGAATCTTTCTGCCTTTTATTTTGGATTTAAGTTGTATCGATTTTTGTTTCAAAATTTGCATCTCTTTTTCTTGATGTTGACGTTCTAAGATCAATCTTTTACGTTTCTTTTCTTCTTGTTCCAAATACTTGTCATAACCTCCACGAAAATGTACAAATTTCTTTGGTGTGAGTTCCGAAATACGATTTGAAACAGCATTAATCAAATTACGATCATGCGTAACCATAATTATACCCCCAGTGTACTCCTTCAAAAAATTTTCCAACCATATAATCCCTTGCGTGTCCAAATGATTCGTAGGTTCATCCAATAAAATTATGTCAGTTTCTGCGATACTGAGAGCGCACAGCATAGTTTTTGTTTTCTCGCCACCACTCAAAAGAGTAAAAGGTTTTTCGAGTAGGTCTTTACTTAACCCTAATAGATTTGCTTGTCGAAATATTTCATGACCGCCCAATGAATTTAATTCATGATACCATTCTGATGAGTGTAGTGATTGATTAGATAGAGTTTGTTCTAAAAAATTGTCTATTTCAGTGTCTTTTAGGAATCTCAACAATGTTACTATTGCTGATTCTTCACCTAAAGTAATATCTTCAAAATGTTGTGGTAGAAAACCCAACCTTCCACATACGTCTACCGTTCCAGAATAAGAATGTTCTACTCCACTTAAAATCCGTAAGAAAGTAGATTTACCGCATCCATTTTCGCCAACAATTGTTACTTTATCACCTATGGCCAATGAAAATTCTAAATCATCAAACAGACGTTTTTGAGAAAAACTTAGTGACAGATTTGTAACGTCAATCCTTGCGACATCCATTGTTTAAAAAGTTTTTTTTTTTTGACTTAAATAAATATAAAACAAAACCATTTTTTTGTACGAAATTCAGAAACTATTTATAAGGATGTTATAATCTCCGATTAAATTGACTTAAATAAAATATAATTTCAAATTAGGAAGATATGCTGCGTATGACTGCGGCAAGAACAAAAAATAGACCACTAATTGCTGCGCCTATGTCAAACCTTTATGCAAACCTTATATTAGATAAAAAAAGATAATTCTATCCCCAAGGACCTTTCAGTCAAGATAGGAATCAGTGGAAACAAGAATTAGATCTGTATTTATTTGAAGTTTTTATAATAAAAAAAGAATAATATAATAATATTATCAGCAATTAATATATCCTCCTTGAATGCACGAAGTGTACTCACATCTAATCATTCTTAACGGACGTATTATGTATACAATAATTAACTGCTCCTTCTAGACATAATCACCTATCTTCATCTGACATACAAACGCTACAGTACCTTTTTCCAAATACTTATTGCTTATTTTCTAATATACAGCAATTATTTGCCTTAATTCTAAATTGATCATTATAGATCAAAGTATCAGCCTGGATGAAAGAATCACAACTGGCACTATTATCGCTACTGAAAATAATCGACAGTTATGTTATATAACTAATACCTATGCTCCATTAATTTATAATCAAAGAATACATTTCTATAATAACCTTCTAAGTAGTCCACAAGTGACAGCCCCTTCCTTACCGAATAAACACATAGTTTTTGAAGATTTTGTCGTACCAGGTTATCTTATCTTATAGTAAATAAATATATTAATATGTCGTATAATATGATAGTAAATAGTATAAAGTAAAATAATGATAATGGCCGTTAAGTACACTGGGATTAAAATATATAATTCTTTACTAAAACGAATAGCTATACTAAATAATGGTCCAAATATAACTCAGATATATTATTACGTTAATATATATACATAAGAACCAATGACAATTACCATAGATTATCATATAGTAATAATAAAATATATGAAAGATCACCATAATAGGGTTATAAGCCATATTGATTAATATCACTAATCATATGAAAAGTGAAATATTATTTTAAATAAATACTAAAGCAGAATTAGATTATTATCACAATCTTCATCTTATATTTATAATAAAACAAATTACCTATTGCATTTACCATAAAATAACAGTATTAAATGGCTTCATAATTATAATACACTTAAAATCCACATGAAATATTAGATATTTATTATAAAATCACTACTGTGTACCTGATATGGAATGAACCATTTCTATTAGTTTATTCTATGTTATGACTTTGAATCTTCTAATCCCGCAGATCCATTACCATAGACATACTTTAAACTTCATTCTAATTCGCGTTATCTTTACTAGATAACACTATAACTCTATTTTCATATTATATAATATATAAATTAAGCCTAGTGTCACTAATCCACTAAAAAGTATAAATATAACCCTTGCTTTATACATTTGAATAAAGATTAACCAAAAGTTTCACAGCATTTTCTTTGTTTTTCTTGACTTTTGTACTATTTTAATTTGATAAATTCAACACCACCCAAAAAAATTCACTCAGTTGATTTGTCTCTTTTTTATATCATATATTATTTATTTTTCCTATTTTACTTATTTAATATTTTTTATCATATTTTTCAGATTTCAATATACATATATAGGACCATCGATATTATACTTATTATGATTATCAGCCATGGATACAATACTCATTAATTAATTTCATGTATGCTTTTGCTATTAATAACAATGCCTCTAATCGTATGTACAAACCTATGTTTACTTTCAAAAGATGTCTTACGAAATCTACTATTGACTATATCATCGTCTCTCACGATATAAAAGAGAATCTGATAAAAAATATACTAGCCTACTAACTTCTGAACGGACTAGTCATGACTTATTAACTACTTTATTCCATATTAGTGAGTCGATGCAAATGGTACCGGATAGCTATGTATACTTTCCTTTTTTTTCAAAATTCTTTGACAATTTCATATTTTCTTTTGTTGAATTTATCAAAATATGAAATTATAAATACATATAATTTTTAATTTTTAATTTTTACATTATATTAAGTTGTTCTACTTATAAAACAAGAACTGGTGCTCACCGACGACTAAACTAAATTATAAAACTATCTATTTTCTAAAAATACAAAAGGATACTCCACTTTTTAAACAACAAAATCCATAATACCATCTACTTTTTAAAACTATAAAAGAAAACTCTACTTTTTTTTTTGTATTAAAATGTCAAGATTATTTATTAAAGATATAATCTCCACTTTAAAAACTTGAAAAATGACTCTAAAGAAAATACTTTTGTATTCTGAAATATTTTCAGTTTTGGTACTTTTCTTTTTCTATTTTGATTTTATGTTGAAAAAGTCATATACATTTTTATAATGACCAACTTTCTATTTTGATAATATCTAACCAGTGATATAACCAAATTATTTCAATGATATAGACGATTGCTATAAAGTCTTTCTACCATTTTTCTTTGCACTTGGAATTTGGTAAATTCAGCATATTAATATCTCCAAAGTGTTGTCCAGTTTGTTATTATATCTACATCTGTTAAAGCTAAGGCTCGTACCCAGAAGGCTAATTTGTTTGGACACGAAACCATGAAATGGTATTGGTCTTCTTTATGCTGTTTACAGATTGACAGGTATCAGTATTATATTCATTTATGTTTCATTAGTAAAGCCTTTTTTGATAAAGTATTTATTGATAATAATACGCCATCATATTTCTTTTGTCTTACGTCTAATATTACTTCACCAAAAAATTTTCCAGTGCCTTTCATGCATGCAGATACTTGGATGGTGAGTATATGGAACTTTAGTTAAAATAGATTCTTGTATCTTTTGATCTAACCAGTAATATCTAATATTTTTTGAAGCTATTTTTATTGAAAATAGTTTTCTATTATATTTTATATTCCAGTCATCCAACCATTGGTAGTCTACTATACCATTGTCAAGGGGTCTTCCTGTTTGAATGGAATATCTTTGTATTTTTGGGACCCATTCTATTTGTTTGTCTTTGAAGCCTTTTATTATTTTATCTATCCAGGACACTGATACTTTATTAGAGCTTTTTTCAGCAAGATATCGTTCATATTTATTCTGTAGTGATGTATATTTTCAAATATGATATTCATTGGTAAATTTTTAAGAGGGAACATAGGTACTTGAGTGGCGTGTTGTATTGATGTTTTTATTGGGACGTATTTGGTTATATCCATAGGTAATCACTCAGAACATTCTAGAGGAGGTAACTTTTGGATCAGTTTTAGAATCTTTTGTAAATGAGGCTGCTTTTTACATACTTGCCAATAGGAATTTGGGGACATCATGAAGGGAACAATAGAACGACTATTAGTATATAATTTTATAAATAGTTTCAAGAATGGTCTGATAAAATTATCTTTTGAATTAATAAACAATTTTTATAGGAAAATATGTTTTAAAGCCAAGTCTTGATTATGAATATTTATCACCCCAAGACCTCCATTACATTTTTGCATAAACATTATCGTGTTCATTGTTTAGGGGTAATCGAAGCAACAAAGTTATTTACAATTCTTTTAATCTTTTTCAGCCGGTTCTCTTTTGCCGGTAACACTCTTAGGATGTACCATAACCTGGATAGTATCAAAGAATTCGCCACTAGATATCGTCCCACTATAGATAACGATCTTGCCTTTATATATTGTATATGCTTTATTATTTTGGAATGAATAGTATCAAGGAAAAGATCTAGTTGTAGCTTGTTAGTGTATATCGGGTATCCTAAATATGTTATTGCTTGTGTACTATCTTTATCATGCCGTGCCATTTTCGATTCGTTGGATACGTTTCCCCATTCTTGTGATTTAGCTCCAGTCAGAGAAAATATGATGGTTTTAGATAAATTTATTTTTGCATTAGAAGCTTTACTGTAATTGTCTAGTAATTTTTGAACTATCAACTAATCATTCTTATTACGAACAAAGATAAGTAAATCATCTGCATAAGCTAATAGTTTTAAATATGTACCTGTTTCTATTTGTAGATCCTTACTGTGATACCATACCTTCGGTTGTGGGATAGGTACCCCTAGTAAGAGTTGGTTCCCTAGGATGGATTGTAGTAAAGGCTCGAAAGCAATATTAAAAAGGAGAGGAGATAATGGATCACCTTGTCTAAGCCCTCTATGCTGTATGATTGGATTAGGCAACCAACCATTTATCGACAAATGGGTCTTAGTGGTAAAGAAAAGAGTTGACAGAGTATCAATCATTTTTTGTGAAAAACTCATGTATCTAAGAACTTTTTGTAACTATTTAGGATGTACTCGATCATATGTTTCTTCTTGGTCTAAAAGTATACCAGCAGTATTATCTTCAGATTTAGTTTGTTTTAGATGATTCATCACCATCTGTGTTATCCAACCATCATCAGATATATATCTATATCTCATAAATCCAGTTTGGAAAGGGTTGATTAAGGAGGGTAGAATATGTTGTATATTATTTGCCAATAATTTAGTAAACAGTTTAGCATCAGAATTTATCAATGATAGTGGGCGTCAGTTACTTAATAGTTTTGTATCACCTTTTTTATAAAGCAATATCATCCTCGTCTCCATCCATGATTTAGGAATCTTACCTTCCATTGCTTCTATTAGTACATTATGTAAAAGTGATAGTGCTTTTTTATGATGGTTGAGGATAAATTTATATATTTCAAATCCTAATCCACCCAACCCTGGGCTTTTATTAATAGGACTAAACTTTATGAATTCTGCTATATTTTCCAAATTAGGTGGTGTCATTAAGAATTCCTTATCATCCTTAGAGAGAGTTTTATCAACTGGCAAAGACGATAGTAGTTGGTTAATTGCTGTGGAATCAACTGGTTTGGAACTATATAAATGTGGATAGAATTTGTTAGCTTCTGATAATATGTCTTGGTTTGATGTATATACGGTATTCGTAGAAGGATTCCTATGGATAGGATGGTGCGCTTTTAAGTCTTTGTTTCGATAACTTGTAAAAATATTTAGTGTTCCTTTCTCCTTGTTCTTACCATCCAGTATTCGTTCTTATAATCAACTGTTCCATTTTTTTATTCAATTCTTTATCTAATTTACATTCCACTTCCTTCATATGGTGTATTTCCCCACTAGACTTGGTATCCTCCTTAAGCTCTAAGTATTTAATCCAGTCTTCCTTTAATAATATTGACTTATCTTTTTTGGCTATGTTTATTTTGTTATATGCAGTCGTCGTGTTTTTAATTGTGGTTTTTAATTCATCCCATATCTCTTGGTTGTTACCAGAATTGGGTAGTTGATGTTTAGAAAAGTCGCCCATCACTTTCACCAGCATGAACTCTACTTTCTAAACAACTAAAGTCGATACGATTAGCGGAAATTCAAATCATTTCCCCTGATTTATAGCAAAAAAATAATAAAATTAAAGTCAGATAAGAGGGCTAAAGTTCTAATAAGTA
>MU612383.1:0-19793 GCA_025201675.1 Cunninghamella echinulata
AAACAACCTGTAATTAAAATAAATCAACATATCTTATCATATTTAATCCCTTTATCGGATGGATCATTAGTTGTATAAGCAGGCTGGATTGGTTTTTAGTTAAATATACTAGAATAATGTAATGTTGTTGATGGTGCAAAAAAAAAAAAAGTTATTGTTATTATTATTATTAATATTATTAATGTAGCAATATTTGTCTTTTAAATAAAAAATCGGCATACAAAAAAATGGATAAAAAAAAATCTATAGGCTAAAATATCATAAAAAGAAGGCATTATACGTAAAAATAAAAAAGTGTATATAAATTGAAATTACAAGGGTAAATAGCGTAAATGGAGAGAAAAGTATAAAAAATGGTATCATAAAAATAAAAAAACATAATAATAATAAATAATTAGTTAGTGTAAATTAATTGTAAATAAATATAAAATAATTAAACAAAACGCAATCAATCATTAATCATCCTTAAGACTGTCGTAACTTGACCAAGGTCTATCTTCATTATCGTTTTCTGTTTGGTGTTGGTCAAATCTAAATCCAAATCTATACATATTATTGTTGTTATTGTTGTGATGAGTAGATTGGGATGACGTTCGATTTTGACTTCTATTATAAAAATCTGATGGTTGTATATCACTATCTGAATAAACACTTCCTATACCATATATATTCTGATCATCTCCATTGTCATTCCCATTCCTATTGCTACTGCTACTACTATTATTATTTAAGATAGAAGAATGTTGCATATCACTTGTTGTTGTTGTTACAGCAGAAGCATGCTCTGCATAATATAATTCATCATTCATCATAATATTACTATCGGAGTTTGTATAAGAATAACCTTGAAAAGCCAAATCATACTGACTAGATATCTTTTCATGGGACAAAGTTGGACTTAATCTTGGTGTCATATCTAAAAACTCTCTATCAAAATGGCTAAAATCTACATCTGATTTTAATCGAGGAATATAAGGTGGTCTAATTCTTTTATAATAAACATCTGTCCATTCTAAACTTTCGAAATAAGGGTGAGACCTTATCATTCTTGGTCCATCTTCCCCTGTACCTAATCTATCAGACGGCTGTCGTTGTAACAAACCAGTAATAAAATCAATGGTAGCTTCATCTAAATCTTCAGGAAATTCTAATGGATCTCTTAAGACACGGTTATACATTTCTGCATGCGTTTTAGCCCAAAAAGGTGGTAGTCCCATTAACATTTCATATAAGATTGTTCCTAAACTCCATAAATCCACAGAATAATTATAGGCTAATCCTTGTAAAATTTCTGGTGCTAAATATTCTGCTGTTCCACAAAAGGTCCCTGTTCGTTGATCATCAAAGTTTGTTCCAACCCCAAATTGTTTAGACAACCCAAAATCAGTTAATATAATATGTCCATCTGATGCTAAAAGTATATTTTCAGGTTTTAAATCACTAGCAGAAAAGAAAAAGGAAATGTAAATATTAATTCTATCGCTCATATTCCTATTTTCTATTTATTTTATTAATCCCTATATCTTTTTATAAATCACTCTTTTCTATGTACTATTTTTAATCTTATTTTTTTTTTATCCCTGCTTATACTTTTTATATTTAATCCTTATTTTTTTTATTCACCACTATTATTATTATTATTATAATTATTATTATATCCCTACTGTTTGTTTTTATCCCTGTAGTTTATTTTTTATTTCACAACTTTTTTATTTACTTACCGATATAAAATCCCTAAACGATGTAGTTCTTGTAAACCCAACAAAATTTCAGCAGTGTACAATCTGCTGCGTTCTGGCGTAAACCGTTGATACCGAGCCAGTTGATTAGCTAAATCCCCACCACCATAATAATCCAATACTAAAAATAACTGGTTTGTATCTTGAAAGGCATGATGAAGTTTAATTAAAAAAGGATGGCGAATAGCTGCAATCATGGCTAAAATATCCCGTTCTGTTTTAATATGTTGAGTTTCATTTTGTTCAATTACTACCCCTTTACGAATGGCTTTTAATGCTAATAATTGATGTGTTCGTTGATGGCGAACTAGTAATACCTATTATTTGAATATACAATGAATAGAGTAATATAATTAAATAAGTATATGAGTCTACTTATTTTTTATTTTAAATCAGTCATTATATTTACATTTATATTACAATACCTTTCCCATACACCCTTTTCCAAGTACTTTAATAAATTGAAAATCTTGTATAGAGACTTTATCATGTATATCACCCATATGAGTTCTACCACCTCCACTACTATTATTATTTGTTGTATGTGATGAAGAATTGTTTTCAATATGGTTATCAATATCAATGTCTATGTCATTCTCACTATTTGGTTGATGGTGGTGATGAAAATAAACTTGGGATTCCGACCTTGCAATGGAATGTAAAGAAGAAATGGATGAAACAGAAGTAAGACTTGTTACTGATCCACGTCTTCGATCATGATGATGATGATGTCTTAATAATCCAGTACCAGCAAGTCGTCTTTGTCTTTCCAAACTAATCCATGATGATTTTCGTCTTAAGGATAATAAAGAAGGAGATGTACCTGTAGATGAAGTAGTGGTTGCCAAATGATTTTCCATTGGTAAAATAGATCGATCTATGTTTGTTGTTTTATCATCATCATTAGTGTTATTGATAGAATTTAAAAGGAATGATTCATTTTGTTGGGTTCTATTATCATGTGATGCTGTATCTGTACCTATTAGTATACTATCATGTAATAATCTAGATTCATTTTGTTGCTGTTGTTGCTGTTGTTGTAGCTGCTGTTGATGCTGCAATTGCTGTTCATGTTGATAAACCAGAGATCGAACAAAAGTAAGAGGAATCATTCTATCTTCGTCACGTTGAGGAGATAAGAAATCGCGAAATAATGTGGATTGACTGATAAAAGGATCTAAAGCACATCGTCGTAAATAAGTTTCTATTTTTTCAGAATTAGATCTTGAAGGTGGTTGATATCGAAGGCTATTTAGGCTTAATAGTAATCCTCTTACACCACGTTTTTTTTTAGGTGAATAGAAACGGAGTTGAGGCTCTTTTAAGGTTGGTAGCGAAAGTTTACATTTTTTATAACTATTTTTTACCTATAGATATTCATGTATAGAAAAATAGAGGATAAAAAAAATAAATAATAAATAGATTAGATTACTTTATTTTATTGATTCCAATTAATAAAATAAAATAAATATATTTTACATTTTTTAATTATTATTATTATTATTATTATTATTACTGTTATTGTTATTGTTACATTGATATATTGTTATAGTGTTATATTATTACCTTTTGATCAAATTCTATAAAGTCTTTTATATAACGTACTAACGATCTATTTTGTTCTTTATCTTCAATAATAACATTGAATACCTAAAATGTTAATAATAAAGGAGAGGGAGAGAGATAGAGAAAGGATTTCATATAAATACAAGTTTTTAAAACATAAGTGTGTATATATAAATACTGAGTAATGATAGGATATGTTTCACTATCCTCTATTTTTTGATAGGTGATCAAAAAAAGGGGAAATAGGCGTATATTTATATAGTTTATGCCGCCTTTATAATGTAATATTAATATAAATACATACACTTATTGTTAAAACAGATCCATTGATATTTTTCTTTTTTTCTTCGTGTTTTGTGATTAATAAAGTTGATTCAATAACAGCGATCTCTAGATGACGTCCTTGTTCATGAATTAATACATTATTATTTGTTGATGATATTGGTGGTGACCTTGATTTTACAGGTAATATCGTACTATCACCCATTCAAAATAGATTTAAAGATCAATTTTTTTGTATAAAGGTTGTCTATAAAGGTTGTCTATAAAGGTAGTCTATATATAATTGCTATTTTATATATTTATTTTACTTTTATATACATGTATATATATAAAAATAATAATAACAGTAGTAATAATAATAATAATAATAATAAGAAATTAAATAAAGTATTTAAATTTATGATCGATTAAAAATAGAGATTACAAAAGAAAAAGGAAAAGGAAAAAGAAATAAAAAAAAATAAAATTGGTGTGTTGATTTTCCTGAATTAGATTTTTTTTGTACGGAGTTTCAATCCCAATGAATTTCAGTGATAAAATTATTTTTATTATGATCGACAATATACTGTGAATATATATATATATATATATATATGAGGGTTATATATATATATATATATATATATAAATTATTATTATTATTTGTATATATATAAACAAACATAAAAAGGTACGTAACAGAAACAAAAAAGGGAAAATATGATGTATTCTATATTTGTAAAATAGTCATTCCCCCTCTCCCCCTTAATTTTTTTACCATTATAATAGTTTTAGTTAGTGAAAGTGTGTGTGTGTGTGTGAATGTTTCCATTTTTATAGAATAACGAATGAAGTTTATTATCGCTATTTTTCATTCTCTTTCACTCTCTCACATGACTTTTTAGTAACAAAGATAAAAAAAAGACGTAATCTATTAGGAAGATAAGCAAATATAAAACGAAACCAATCGCCGGGAAATTTATTTTATTTAAAAAAAATACAATTCTTTTACTGAAACTATTAAAAATAATAATAATAAGAAATAATAATAATAAAAAAGTAAAAAGTAAAAAGAAAAGGATAATGATGATGAAACCCAAGATTTTCACCCATAATTAACAATAAACCACTTGTTTTAGTAGGTTTAATAACCTAGGTAATCCAATCAAAGTATACCAAGGTCAGGCATATTTAATGCTAAAGAAATTTAAAATACCGACCTTTTTTTTTGAGAGATAAATACTTCAGCATTACGTCCTTTTTTATCTCTCTTTTTTCTTTCTTTTACACAATTTTTTTTCTTTTTTTTTCCCTTTTTTTTTTATACATATCAAACACACTTATTTTCTACTATGAAGTTATCTATTATTACTGGTGCCTTAGTACTTGCAGGTTTTGCAACAGCCGCCCCTACTACTCATTGGGGAGAGCAAGATAATTTAGCACCTCTCTATGCCTCATCTGAAAGTGAAACAGTTGATGACTCTTATATTGTTGTTCTTAAAGATCACTTAAATGTGAAACACATGGAAAACCATGCCGCTTGGATTTCAACTCTTGTAAGTGATTTCCAACCTATTCAAACTTGGCTCAACCCTGAACAATCCAACCATGGTATTAAACATATTTATGATACTCCTGGCTTAAAAGGTTACTCTGGTAAATTTGATTCTCGTATCATTGATCTTATCCGTTCTTCTGAAGATGTAAAATCATAAATTAATTATATACTCATGTAGTTAAAATAATAATCATTACACAAATATTTACTTATCTTTTTTGCTTCTCTTAAATAATTAGGTTGCCTATATTGAAAAGGATTCTATGGTGTATGCTAACGAACTACAACGTTCAAGCCCATGGGGTCTTTCTCGTATCTCTTCTCGTAAAAAGTTAGGCTTTGGTTCCTTTAATAAATATTATTACGATGGAGATACTGCGGGTGAAGGTGTTACTGTCTATGTGGTAGATACCGGGGTTAATATTGGTCATGTGGATTTGGAAGGTAAAGAGATTTTTATTATTAGTATTGTTTTTATTATTATTTTGACAAAACAAAACAAACAAAACAAGAAAATATCAACTAAAAAGACAAAAACAATAATACTTTTTAATAGATCGTGCTACTTGGGGGGCAACCATTCCTTCTGGTGATGAAGATGAAGATGGCAATGGGTAAGCTATTATTTCTCTTGCTTTACTTTTTATTATTTATTCATATCTTTTTAATTAACCCACTCATCAATTTCTATTTTTATTTTATCAATCTTAGTCATGGTTCCCACTGTGCAGGTACAATTGCTGGTAAAAAGTATGGTGTCGCAAAGAAGGCTCAAATTGTTGCTGTTAAGGTATTAAGATCTAACGGTAGTGGTACTATGTCTGATGTAGTCAAAGGTGTGGACTGGGCAACTTCTGCTCATGCTAAACAAGCTGAAGCAGCTCGTAAAAATGGTAAAACTTTCCGTGGTTCTGTTGCCAATATGTAAGTGAAATTATTTATTTTTATAAAATGATCATATATAAAAAGACAAATTATTTATTTCGTTTATTTATTTAATCTATTTTTAAAGGTCTTTGGGAGGTGGTAAATCCCGCCCATTAGATGCTGCTGTTAATGGTGCAGTTGAATCTGGTGTCGTCTTTGCTGTCGCAGCTGGTAAGTTTCATCTGAAAAAAAAAAAAAGAGTTATCCTGTTTACGTCTTGATTATGCAACTTATTCACTCTTTCTTTTTTTTAATTCTATTTTAAAAAGGTAATGATAACGCTGATGCTTGTAACAGTTCTCCAGCTTCTGCTGAATTAGCTATTACCGTTGGTGCTTCCACTATTTCTGATGATAGAGCATACTTCTCCAATTATGGCAAGTGTGTCGATACCTTTGCTCCTGGTAAATATATATATATATATATATATATATATATATATATATATAATCAATTATATAAAAAAAAGAAAAGGAACTGGAACTAATCATCATTATGTTTTTTTAAAATAGGTCTCAATATCCAATCTATCTGGAGAGGTAGTAAATATGCAACCAACACTATCTCTGGTACCTCTATGGCATCTCCTCATGTTGCTGGTTTAGCTGCTTACTTATTAAGTCAAACGGATGGTGGCGCCAGTCCAAAGGAAATCAAAGATAAAATTTTATCATTAGCTACTAAAGGTGCTTTGAATAATGTTGGTAGAGATTCTCCCAATTCTTTAATCTTTAATGGTTATGAACCTCAAGATAAATTCAAATCTATCTTCAAGGATACTTTTGGTATTAGCGACTATTATTAAAGCGTTGAGTGTGATTCCCTTTAATAACTTTATTTCTTTTTGTATATGATGACTCTCTTTTTTTTCTTTATACCTTTATGAATGTTTGTATATGGAAACGATTTTTTTATTTTATTATATTTTATTATATATTTTCTCTCTTACTCTATTTTTTTATTGTATGATCTTTTTTATTTTCCTTGCATTACGTAGTCTGTTTATATTTTTTTTATCTTTCCAATAAATTTGTATAAAATGATTTTATCAACCAAAAAAAAGAATGTCACCGGATGTGCATATAGAAAAGACGACCCCATGATATTTCTCACGATTATCTTTTTTTTTTAGGTAATTCATTGTTATATATTTTTACAAACATTGGTTAAATATTCTGTCAGTGACGACGATAGAAATTTTTTAAAATTTTTTATATATACAATTCCTCTTTTATTATTATTAGTAAATATTTCCCTATTTAACTATCTCCGATACTTCGCAAAGAACCAATTAAAAAAAAATCATTACATCATTGATTCTTTTTTCAATTCAAAATTTATTACTGCATAAAACATTTGCTTAATTTTAGATAAACATGCATTACAACTATATATTAATATATTGATTCATTATATCACTGTTAATTTTATTTTATCAATGAACATATTAGTTTGCTTTTTTTAAAAAAAAAGTTTCCTTACACAGTATTATCGATAAAATTTTATCCGTTTTATAATTTACCCTTTTATTACACATAACTCACTAAAAACCAATTAAAATAATAAAAAAAAAGCCTAATTTGATATAAAATTACTACATCACCAATATTTTAATAGAATGCTTTATGCCATATTTGAGTAGATGCCTGTGTATGTGTTCCTTACGAGTAGATGATGCATCACATTATAGGTATTCATGTAGTCTTATCTATGTGAATAAAATAATAAAGATGTCAGTACGATACCTAAAAACAGTTACTTTAAAAGTAATAATATCATAAAATAAAAAAAACGCTAAATACCGATATTAAAACTTATATTAATATGTGTTTTTATATCTCTAATATAATTGCATCTATCTGTAGGATTGTAACCTCATTCGGAGCAAATGCGACCATCTCCATTCTTTAATAGTGTTATCATTAATACATACATACTCGTAAAGTAAATAATAATAACAATAATAATGAACAGTAAAACGAGCTGAGAAATTAAATATGTTGAATAGTATTCACATGATAATCTCCGATATGATTTACTATCATTTGTCTACTTGAAAATCCTTGTGGGCGTTGTTTATATTTACATTTTAACAAATACCTATGCTATTTAAATAAAATAAATAATTACATAAAAATTACTCATTTAATATTTTTTGTTATGTTTCACTGTTTGATTACAAAATATATTATTTTAAATGATATATAAATGAAAACCATACATTTTTTCTCTCTTTATTTGGCAATATTGATTTAGCTTTCTATTAAAGTTCTTGATACAATTCTTATCAGGACACTCGAGTTTAGGGCACTATGATATATTAAATTAAATTAAAACTTAAAACATTGTAAATAACTCAACGTAACAAAGGTATAGCATACTCTAACTTTTATTTTAATTTACGTTATGTTTGTTTCTAAGACGATTCTCTAATGCTCCCTTTTTAATATACAAATGATTACAATTACTTTCGGGAATAGCCAATAATATATAATTCTATTTATATTCTGTATTAACTCTACTTGAAATACTTCCTTCACAGACAACAGCATTATTATTTCTATATTTACTTGTCTTGCAATTATTAATTTAGAATACACCCTTATTATTTGATGTTCAGTTGATATACTTTTTTGAATGCATATTTTCTTTTAGTCTTTTACTAAATTGAATAATATTTAAATCGTAACAAAATTCTATAGATTGTAATTACAACGCTGTAAGCCAACCATTTATTAAATATATGCTAGATTCATAGTAATTCCTATAATAATTTAAATAATAATAGTAATAAAAAAAGTTGTAATCAATTGATTATCACATTAGATATGCTTATTTATGTAAAATGATTTGGAAATATCCCGTTACTGGTTAATTACTTTCACAAAGGAATCATTTGATTTTTGTGTATATTCTTATAGAGTTTGTCTTATATCATAGTTCAGTCCAAAGTTTTATATTGTTACACAGTCGTTTTTAATACGGTGTAGCATAAAGCATCTATTATCTAATGGAACCCGTTAATTAATCATTTCTTTCAAAAAATAAAATAACATAAACTTGTTTACTCTGTTGGTGAATGATATGTATAAAGTACTGCTATGGGTGTAACGATTATCAGCCCCTTTAATAGGCTGCTTTGTTACTGTATTACCTTGGTTTATTAAATTATTATGTGCCGCTGAATCATATACTTCATCTACTGGATCATCATCATCTATATCATTATAAACTACTGAAGTATCATCTGTACTAACTTCGGGTTTTTTCATATTTCTTGTGTACTGTATCAATTCATGCAAACCGGTTTTAATTGAACTTTTACTAAGAGCTATGTATTTTATATAGTTAATATAATACCAATGATATGAAATTTTTTCATATTTTCAATAGATTCCGAATGTGTTTTGACTATCTAGAGAAAAATAACCAAAGATTACCGTAAGCAAGTCTTTTGACTATTGAAAAATATTATCACGCTGTTTTATTTATATTTAATTAAATATTCATAGTTGGCACCATCGATATTAGAATTATTTAAATGATTTGGAGTATATGATGCTGGAGATAACGGATTTTATAGAGTTTTTAATATTACAATAGTTATTCCAAACCATACTTTTCCATAATTTTCAATTATACCAAGAATATGTGCACCTTCAATACTAAATAAAAATATCGAATCAACTACGGCTGTATTTTCCAATTTTTATATCATTAATTGTAAATTATAAGAAAATATAGAAAAACATAGAGTCGAATGCAAAGAAAAATAGAGTGATGGATAGAAATATGTATAGGGAGAATAATGTGATGGTAATACTAAATATGTGAGTATATTCACTGGAGTGATTGATAGTATGATGGTAAAATTAAAAGTGACTATAATTCTGTTTTTCTCTTTATTATTGACAATATTTTCTTCTTAACCTTTCAATATAATATGAGCACTCTTTTATCCGTATTGCAGTAAGGTAGATTGACGCCATAATTGCCCTTGATGTCATCATATCCAATTTTATTTCGTAAATAAGTGCTAAATGTATACAATGGCGCAGATATATTTGTTGTAGATGAACCAAGTTTTGATGGGCATGATATATTAATTGTGATAAAGTAATAAAGTCTCCATTTATTTTTACAGTGAAAAATAAATTCAAAGTAAGAAAAAAAAGTAAGAAAAAAGCTGTTCAAAAAGCCTCGGTTTTTTTTAAAATATTATCATTTTTTTTTACTGATAAAAAGAGCCTAGTATAACTATTATATATCATTTACAGTCATTTATGATTATTATTTTTTAAATAGAGAAAATTTTTCAATTTCATGCCTTGCTTTATTTATTTACTATAATCAAAATATCATCTACTAATATATATTTATATATACTTATATATTCGAGGACCGATTGCATGGAGGAAATATAGTTTAAACAATCATCTGATCTATCCCCCCCCCATATGGCTATGTATTTTATTGTTATTAAAATTACTTTTTCCATGGAATATCAATTTCTTCTCAAGATACTTTTTTATTTTTCCTTCCTTTCTTATAACCAAGTTGTACAATTTGAGCTTATATTTTCTTTTTCTCTTTATTATGTATCATCATATGGTTAGGGTTGTTTAAAATGATATAAAGGTGGATTATTATATAAATAAACCTACTGCCTATTTTAATATAAATTGAGCCATACTTTTATAATTGTTCAAATAATATTTATTAAATTACATTTCATATATTAAATTAACATAGACAAATAGATTTTTTTTTAAAATATAAGTATTTTCTATAATTTTTTAAGGGTGAAGTATCTTTTGGTATAATAATATGATGATATACATATATTTATATATATGCTAGTACGTATGTGTATCTAATCAAGAAGATCAATGAAAGCTAATAACATAATAAAAATAAAATGGAATGGAATAGAGTAGAATTTATCAGTCAGTGCGCACTATCTTGTATATTCTAATATTTGTAACCCTTTTTTTTTTTTGTACTTACATTGTAAAAGTAATGAAGCCATCATAATACCTAACATAGCTAAACCATTTAATTTTTCAAAAGTAGCAGCAGATAAACCAAAGAAAATGATAGCATTGATGACTCTTGAACCACAAATAAGACGGGACCATTTAGCAGCAACAGGCGTATTCACAAGTTTAATCAATGCATTAATGCCTAAAATGTAAATAAAATATATTATATTATATAAATGTGTGATTCATTGCTTTTATTTATCTTAATTTTATATTATATTTAATATTTAATATTTAATATCACTGTCCGATTTTTTTTTTTACATATATATTTAAATTGGTAGTAATAATAATAATAAAAATTATTTACTTACATAGAATTAAACCACCAGTAATCCAGAAGGCCTTAAAAACATAATCAATCCCGTTATGATGGACAATTTCTTCACATGCCTCGGCTAAAAGAGCAGATTCAGTGGATGATTCTCCAGTTGAAGCGGATGCCATCATCAATGAGTTTAATAAAGATTGTCCTGAAGCTACAATAGTATGTACCACGGGTTCAATAGCACTTCCTGTAGTATTATGTGATTCTATACCACTACTTTCATTACCTCCATGGGTTGAAGGGCTAGCAGGACCAGCAGTATGACTTAATAACAAACAATCAGCGGCTGCTTTACCAGGTATTTCCCAATGTTGTTGATAAATAGTAATTACATCTGTTAATGCCATACCAAAGGCTACTTGACAGAGATGAAGAGGGAAATGTAAATACATCCAAATTTGACTAATACGCACTTCATTAAGAATCTAATAAATATAAATGTATTTATAAATACATAATAAATGGATAAAGATATTGATAGCGAGATGAGTACATGTTTTTCTTGTATTTATATATATATATATAGAAGTAACTTTAAATATGAATTCATATCTACCTCTTTGCAGAAATCATCAAAGTACATAAAGAAATAAGAGAAAATAATTATAACAGAAAACATGATAGCAACCCTAATTAAACAATTAAGTAAATATATGTATAAATTTTAGAAAAAACAATAATTTTTAGTATATGTATGTACATTAATGATAATAATAAAATAGTTTACTTACACAACATTAACAGCAGCATGAGATTCAGAGACCATACGAATAAAACTAATACAATTTTCACCAAGAATAATAATGGTGAAAAGTCCAAACCGTTCAGCTAAATGACTTGCGGCCAGAGAAACTTGCTTATGACGTTGAAGTTTCATATTCACCACCACATCGGCACCTATACTAACATACCAAAGGACTAGACGTTTCACTTTATCCTCTTCATCTATATATAAGAGAGATACACCCCAGAGAATAATAGCTATTGAATTAATAGCAACATAGGTCGATAACGGAATACGTGAAAAAGATCCGGATAAAGTGGCGGCCCACAATACAACTGCATATTGAATCAATAATACAGCTTTCATGACTTATATATACAATATAAAAATAAATAAAAAAAAGTATAAAAAGTTAAAAACCATCACTCTAAGTACTGGTATTGTTTCTTCTCTATCCCTTTTGGCTATTTTTAATTTTTAAATTTTTTTATGTACCCATATAACCATAAATAAATCCACGAGATTCACTTAAATATCCATTTGATGAACCAGCCATACCCACAAGACCACAAAGGTCAATAATTTTATAAATATGATGCATAACATCTATAATAATAATATAATATAATATAATATAATATTAAATAAAACTCATAAATAAACTTTTATTGTTATTATTTTTTTAAAAAAAATAAAAAATAAGATTCTTACCTCCATTATCATAACGAGCACTGTATAAAGCACTGGAACACCAAGACCACCACATTACTACAAACCATCCAGCATATTCACCTAAAGAAGCAGAGTCTACCATATGATGAGTATGGGTAAAAGAACTAACAAAAGAAGAAAAAGGAAAAAGAAGGAAAAATTAGAAAATAATTACAAATAGATTAATATATATATATAGTATAGTTCGATAATAATAAAATTTATATACACTTGTATCTATCAGTACCTTAACCACCCAACATAAAACACATCACTGAATAATTCAACCCAAGTAGCTGAAGTTTCTTCACCAATTTCATCAGATAAATCAGGATCAGGCAAACTATTTTATTATTTAAATATATATATTAAAAAAAAAAAAAAGGCAGGATTAATATCTATTCTCTTGATCCATTTTATTTTTTTCATAATAATTCATCGTATATATACGTCTGTTTTTCTCTCTCTCTTTCTATATATAAACTTACACAAAAAGAGGACGTCTAGTCTTTTCATGATAATGCTCTTCTTGTTCAACAATATATTTTAATTCCAAAAACACGTTTTTATTTAATTCAATTGAGTTAGGTGGTAAAGGAGCAGTTGATAATCTTCCTTGACTCTTTTCAGATAAAAAGGTAGTATTTTCTTTCAACTTGGGATCTATTTTTTAAAAAACAAATAGTAACAAGAAATGGATAAATTAGTCTTCTTCTTTATAAACCAAATAATCTCTTTTTATTTTATTTTATTTTTTAGCATAGTCTTACCAGTCGTTTTTTCAGACTCGGCTTCTTTTTTTTCTTCTTCTTCCAAGTCTTGTTTACTTCCCTTTCTACTATCCTTTCTAAATTCCGCCTTCTTTTTTTCCAAATTGACGGTTTTATGGATCTTTAAAGAATAATCACGTTTTGTACGATGGAAAAATTCAACTAGATCATCTGTATCTTTTATTTTATATAAATGTAATACTTCATCATTGGTTAAAGATAGCTATGTATTATTAAAAAAATGAAAGAAAAACAAGTAAAAAATTAAAAAATTAGAGTTTAGAAAAAAATTGCGTAGTTTTAATTTTTAATGTATTTTACCGGATCGATTAATTGTTGGGCCAATTCACTGGTTACACGAATTTTTTGCTCGCCCATTAAGTGCCTAAAATGAATCACTAATTGAGTCAAAAAAAAATAAAAAAGATAAAAAAAAGGTATATATTGAAGCACATGGTTAGTTTAAGAAGATTATCTATATATTAACTATATTTATATAAAAAAGATATAAACGACATTTACCTGTTTTTACTTTTGGTTTACTAAAATAATAAGAATAAAAAAAAATATATTTTTTAAAAAAAATAAATATACTTTATTTATTTGTTTTTTCCTTTTTTAATCATTCATTTGGTAATACTTTATTGCTTACTTTATAACTGGAGGAGCTTCTTCATCAATAGCAGTGGGAGCATCATGGCTATTACTATTAGAATGAGCATCTACAGCAGCATCACCCGTACCTGTATGTGAGTGATCCTTTCCAGGATGCTTTTCGTCCCATTCTTTTTTTTCGGCTTCAAATAAACTAACACGACGACGATGTAAATCAAATTCTTTAAAAGGATGTAACATAATATCTCCAAAGGTCTCGGGACCATGGGACAAAATAGGCTTTCCATCTTTATCGTGTAATGGAGCAACGACGCTTTCATTTTTTGATCGTGTTGTTATTTTACTAATAATACTCCCAGTAGATAAAAGATGAGGATGATGATTTATATGGGTTATATGATTATGAGGTAGGGACCGATGATTTTGCTCTTCTTCTAAAGTAATGCTTTGATCATCCGTTGTTGTTAGTTCTTCCTGTATATTTATACCTTCTTCGTTACTATTTTCCATTTTGATGGATGATGTTTCAATTTCTATTTCTTCTTCTTCTTCCAAGATAGCTTCATTATTATTATTGTTGTTACGTGGTTGGCGTAAAGGCTGTCTTATGCTTGGTCCTGATCGAACTGTACTGGTCCCTACCATTTTGTACTTTAGTGATTTTATAAAAAAAAAATTATTCAGAAAAGGATGTTTATTTTTTTCTCCTTGTTCTTTTTTTTCTTTTTTTTTTAAAAAAAAAAAAAGTTAAATAACTAAGTAAATAAACTAAAATAATATGAAAAAAAAAGAAAGAAGAGAAAAAATAGAACGATTATTTTTTTTTTTTAAAAAAAAAGCAATTTTCCAACCAAGCAACATCTGAGTTCCAATCTTATATTACATGTTCCTCTCTTTTCCCGGTAGTACAGCTGCAAAATAGTGTCATTTTTTTGATCATTTTACTTATTATTCATCATATATTAATACAAAATGAAAGATTAATCTATATATATATATGTGTGTGTGTGCGTATGTGTATGTGTCTGTGTCTGTGTCTGTGTCTGTGTCTGTGTATTTGTATGTGCGTTGATGTTTTTCTCGGTTATAATTGACATTTTCAATTAAAATAAAAATATAATAAACACATTTTTTTTTATAAACAATATATCAAATATGTAAAGTTCCGTATTTAGTAGTACAAGTAGATCTACGAAAGCAAAAAAAAATAAAAAATAAAAAATAAAAACAATCTCCGTATTTTTTTATAAGCCTTCGTTTTTTTTTTTTAATTTAAAAAAATACAGAAATTGAAGTTGCCTTTATTATTATTAGTGTAGTTACGTACATATATTATCACCATCTTATAAAGAATATAATATCAAAGTTTTTTTTTAAAACAGAGCAGTTATTTTTTTTTAATTTATTTATAAACACATACAAATGATTGGACCAATGGTTTATTATTCTAAAACAAAATAACTATATTATTTTATTTTATTTTTTTAAAAAAAAAGTATAGATCATCGCTTATCAAGCTTTTTTTTTTTTTAAAAAAAAAGATTATCATGGGAAATAAAAAAAAGGTGCTATACCTAAATTAAAATCATTTCTTTTTATGTACTCTTTTACGATGGCGATATAAAGAAAAATAATAAAAAAAAGAGAGATTTGGTTGAAAGTGCAGCGAAAAATCTTTCAGATGATGAAATTTTAATATGTATATTGAAGCATAATATTTAAATAAATGGCTTGTAATGAAATTTAAGGCAATTAAAAAAAATTATGGTAACATATAAATGATTGTAACAAAATAAAAAATAAATACAATGAAATTTTTCAACCAAGTAAAAGGTCACCATTGGCTGTTAGTGAGTAGGTAGGGTTCTACTTGAGGGAGGATCACTCCAAAAACAAATTTACTATACGTATTTTTGTGATAGAACTACTTGATAAAATTTTTATTTATGGACAGCTATATTCCCTAAAGAAGGTATCTATAAATATGTATATAATAATAATAATAATAATAATAATAATAAATACATCTGGTTAGCTGTTATTTTTAATACATAAAAAACAAATCAAGATATAAAAAAGATACTGATGACGGTTTTTTAATTGTATTTTAAGGTATTTAAAGTATTTATAAAATATTAATTTTATGTAGATAAATACTACAGCTTTTTTTTTTTTTTTTTTATCATGGATTTCATTATATGTTATAGATATATTATCGTTCCCTAATAATATACAGTGCAATTATACAAAAGGATACTTATTTAATATTAACATATATTTTTTTATAAATTTTACTTTTTCAATATTGCCTATTTATTATAAATGAATGAAAATTCGTATGTATATATATAAATATCATTGTTTAATAATTGATTAATTAATTATACATGTATTTATTATTGTATGCTATTTTCTAAATCAAATACATAAAAAAAATAATAACTCCTTGATTATAACACTTATAATGATACTATTTCTTTACATAATGATACTAAAAATATACATAATTATATTTTGTCAATTTATTTAAGTTAACTTTTTTTTTTTTTTCATAAAACTTTAACCAGTTTTTAATTTCACATAACAAATAGTCAATCATCATTACGTTGAAAAGTATGAGCTTCTCTCATTTTTTATTTATTTTTATATTACCATATTTAATCATTATTGTTATTTTTTTTTTGATCGAAATGTGGAGTCATACTCTCGACAAAAACATGTTTTATTTTATGGATAAAGGCCGAGGTATGAAAATAAAGTTTTCAGTGCAAAAGAATTCTCAAATAGCCTTCTTTTCTTTTTTATATATTGAATATAAACAAATACTCCACGTTTTCTAATAATAAACAATCAATAATGATGAAGTCTACGTATATCCACGTTTTTTTATATACAAATATATTTATATACTCTAGATTATCATCACATTTTACAAAATAGAAAAGAAGGGGGTAAGTAATTAAGCAACACAGTGGTCGAATTTTTCTCACTATTCTTTTTCTCTCTTTCTTTTTACGCCAAGGCAAAAATAATATATTGACAAAAAGTAGTTTTTGCGTCACGATAATAATAACAATGATATCAATCTTAAACCTTAGGAGATATTTATATATAATAATAACAATAATAATAAATACTGGTTCGATTAGATTCTGGGCCCTGTTTTTTGTATGTAATTTTGGTATAGTCAATTTAATTGTCTTATTGATTACCTCCTTTTTTTATCTTTCCTAGTGATTATAATTGAACGAATAAAAGGAGGACCGAGAGAAAAATAAAAAATATATAAAACCCTCGACCATTTTTTTATTTATTGTTATCTCCTTTTCCTTTATTTTTTTAAAACTAAAACTAAGAAAAAAAAAAACTCATTTTCCCATTTATTTTCTCTCTTTCTCTCTCTCTCTCTCTCTCTCTCTTTCTTTCTTTCTTTCTTTTTATTCATCTTTTTTAATCAACTAGTTTAAATCAATATCATGAAAATCATCACTATTATTGTATTGTTTGTTGGACTTACTGTTGCAACTGCTGCTCCAGTTTTAGATAAACGTATTGGATGTGTTTATTCTACTTCATCAGATAGAAATCCATATTGTGGAGGTAGTTATCCATAAGCAAGAACCTATTGAAAGCAAGTTTACCAAAAGTTGACAAAGCCTTGATAAACTATTTAGCTATCATTCACTATTCTTTTGTTTATTTAAAAAATTTATGTTTATATAAAAAAAATAGCTTTAATATATATATATATATATATATATATATATATCTATACAGTTTTCTCTTCTTATTTTTTACTTTTATTTTCTTCAGTCCCCAATTGTACGAATTAACCTTTTTTTTTCTCTTATGTATTTTAATTTATATGAACTTGAATAAAAAAAAATAGTCAGCTTTTTTTTATATAAAAAAATTTGTTTGCTATGTATAAATATTTAATATACAATTTATTATTTTATTTTAAATAATACATATATAATCCTAAAACTAAATAAAACCAACAAAAAAAAAAACTAAAACTATTAGAATATGCCAAAAGATTCCCTATTTTTTTTATTGAACACAAATATGCAACTATATTTTTTTTTATATTTTAAAAACTTATTCCTCCATTTCTATAATATATATTAATGAATTAAGCCGTATGTAATGAGTTGGTCAATAATACTTGCCATTTTAATAGTAAATAGTCTGCTTATAAAACTTTATAACTTTTATGCGACTAAAAAACTATAGAATAAAAAATAAAAAATTAACTAAATTGAGCGTTTATATAGACTATGTATTTAAAATAAATAAAATAAAAAAGAAAACTCACACGAAGAATACTATTTGGAAAGAAGTGATATTGAATTATGGCAAGTTGTGTATACCTGTAGCTTATTTATTTTATGCTCACCTGAATATTAATGAACCGTTTTATATTCAATAATAATATGGCTTTAATAATATTAATAATAGTAACCTGTATACAAATATATATAACATAGTTCTTTTAATAATCTTGTTTATTTACTATTAGCTTAAAGTTTTACTACTATAATATGAATAAAAAAACAAAACGGTAGTAGCTAGTAGAACTGGTATACAGATTAAAAAAATTGGCCGGAGTATTAAAATTTATAGCTAAGTTTTTGGTCCTAATTTTTTTTATTTCTTTACCAGTTCCACTTTTTTTTTTTCTTCGCTTTTTCTCTTCCCTTTCCCTTTTTTTCACTCTATTTTAAATTCTTTTGCTTTACTTTGTATTTATTTTATTATTTACACTTATATTTATACTTTATAAACACAAAAAAAAAAAACTACATTTACTTGGTAATATTTATATATAATAATTTATTTCATTTCATTTTATTTTTTTAAAAAAGAAAAGATGACGAAGCTAGCAAGATGATATTAATTAATTACTCTTGCTTTCTTTTTTAAACTCGCTTTTAATATTTATGCCAATATATATATTTATATATATATTTACTATAACTATATTCTTTAACTGTTTCATGTAAGTATATATATATATTGAATTAACTTTTTGAAGACTTGAAGAAAAATGATAAAAAAACAAGTCAACATAGAAGAATATGTAATATAACATATGAACTTATATATTTATATTTTACTACTACTTTTATTCAATAGTTTAATAATCAACTGCCTAAAAAAAATAGTAGTATTATAATTCATAGATAAAGTGACATCATTCTTTTTTCTTTTTTTTTTTTTTGCATTGTGGACCCTCAAAAGTTACAATGTACGGTACAAAAATATATTTCAAAGATGACAATATAAAAATATAAAAATATAAGAATAATGTAAAAAAAGAAAAGCATTAGATCAATCTTTTTTTTAAAAGGCTCCACTAATACATATGATTTATTTCGTTTATAGTGACGATTCCTTATTGTAAAAAAGGGTTAGTTTGTGTTAAATAGAAGTAAGTATACTATTAATTTTTTTCATGCTAATTTTTTACGATTATTGTTATTATTTTATTCTCTTAAGATCATAGCCTTTTTTTTTCGTCGTCCTTCAAGTTCATCCTTTTTGAT
>MU612384.1:0-19783 GCA_025201675.1 Cunninghamella echinulata
ACTAAATAAAAATAAAAGATATGGAATATGGAAAAAAAAAAAAAAAAAAAAGTTGATTAATATATGTATACGTGCTATTTACATAGATCATTGATGGATCAATATTATGCGTACATGGCGGTTTATCACCTGATATCAAAGCACTAGACCAAATTCGTACAATACACAGATTACAAGAAATACCTCACGAAGGATCATTTTGTGATTTAATGTGGTCTGATCCTGAAGATATTGAATCTTGGGCTGTAAGTCCTAGAGGTGCTGGTTGGCTATTTGGTGGAAAAGTTACTAGTGAAGTAAGTTGTATAAAAAAAACAGTAATAAAAATAAAATGAGAAAGAGAGAAATAATGGTGATAATATTTTATTTTTTAAAAATAACAGATTTGCATATTTTATTTAAATAAATGGTAGTACTAATAATATATATGTTTTTAACATTATTATAGTTTAACCATATCAATAAATTGACATTAATTGCACGAGCTCATCAGTTAGTTCAAGAAGGATATAAATATATGTTTGAAGATGATGCGTTAGTAACAGTATGGTCAGCTCCTAATTACTGCTATCGATGTGGTAACGTTGCCTCTATTATGGAAGTTAAAGATGGCGGATCTGTTCATGGTCGTAATTTTAAAATATTTGATGCAGTTCCTGATCAAGAACGTTTTGCTCCATATGCTAATGGGAATCGTGGTATGGGAATGAATTCAAAACTTGGTGGATCAGGTGGACAGTACTTTATTTAAAAAAAAGGATATATATATATTTCAAAAAAAAACATTGTTTATCATTATACTTTTTTTTATTTATATAACAGTTTATTTATTATATATTCTTAACCTTCACTAATATTTTATTATTATTATTATTATTATTTTATATGCATTACTTTTTTTCTCTCCCGTTGTAGCTTGTGGTATAACTTTCACCATTATATACATACTTTAACATACTTATTTTTATTATTATAACTCTTTTTTGTATTGTATATTTTTTTTTATATTTTGTTCTTTTATTTTTTTAAAAATATATATTATCATAGTATTTAATTATTATTTTTTTCTTACAAAAAAAGACTTATTTAATGTATTAATAATAGATAAAAAAAAATGATACTTGTACATTTTCCTTAATATTCTTATCATTTTTTATTATCTACTTTATGGCATAGATCTCTTACCACTAAAAAAATAAAAAAAAACCTGATTCAAATATTGGTAATGCCCACAAAAAAATATCTATTACTTTCAAAAAATAAAAGATCGTTGCAACGAATAACCTAGATCGCCACCATTATTACCATATTATTCAAGCTAAATAATCACTATCATCTAATTCAAAATATTATTTTCTAATATAAGCCGACTCATACTTAATTTAAATTAATACAAATCTAATACAAGTTGATCCATCCATATCTAAATAAATCATTCTATCCCTACAAATGATAAAAAGTTCGTTGCCGCAAATAATTAATACACAACTTCTACTACTGGATAAAAAAGAATCACTAAATATAATAAATAAAAATTGTAAGGATAGTGAACCTATTCTATTAATTCAAACAGATATAGATAAAGATATAGATCAATTCATTATGCTACAAAGATATACATTTTTATTTTAATACAAAAATGGCAGAAATAATTTTATTATAAAAGATAAAATCATCAGAAACAATAAAACATAAAAATAAAATATAACTTATTTTTACTAGACTACAAAATATATATTTTATTTAAACAAGAAAATAATTATATTTATCATAAAAGAAAAAACTTTTATAAAGGAGAAAAAGATTGAAAAATGAATTTTTATAAAAATATTTAAACTTCGCTTTTTTCACTGTTCCATAGCCTAAAATCATATCTTTGGTGATAAGTTTTATTATTATTATTATTATTAAACGAATAAATACATATATATTATAGTATAATAAACTAATTAATACATATATTTAAAATAAAAAATAAAAAAATAGGTTTATGCTCTTATAATTGTTTTTTATTATTTTATTTATTGTTGTTCCTGTCATTAATATCTTGTTCTAAGATAGTTTGGGTCTTTTTATAGATTTTCTTTGTCTTTTTTAATCAGTTTCAGGTCACATCACCAAAATTAAAAAGATAACTCGAACCCTCTATTAATCAACCTAGTATATATAAATACATTTAATTAAAACGCGCTGAATAGACAATAATAATAGTTTTAAATATACACGCAGATACTATAAAAATAAAACTTTTAGTAAGCAGCTATCAGAGTTAAAAAAGGCATTCTTTCTACTTATTTTTTGTTAGAGATTACTATCTTATTTATATTTTTTCTGAAGTCTAGTGCCATTTTGATTATTAAAATATTATCTATTCTATTAATGAAATAATGTAAAGGATTTAATAACTATGAAGGAAAAAAATCATATGATGGATAAAGAATAAAAATTGATCTGAGAGTGAAATAATTCTTAATCACAATTTTATCAATTTGCCCATAGCGATTTATTATAATTTTCAATATTTCTTTTTGATTAATAACTTTAATAATATTTTGTGTATCTTGAAAAAATATATAAATTCAATTTTAATTCTAATTTAATAAGCAACAAGGCTTTTTCTCGTTTTCAAAACTTTCGTCATAATTTTTATTTTAATCTTATATTATTGCTAAACTACATATTCCTACTTATTAGAACTTTAGCCCTCTTATCTGACTTTAATTTTATTATTTTTTGCTATAAATCAAATACAAATTTTAAAATTCCGAAGTTGCATGACTCTGTCAACAATAAAATAATTAATAATAGTAAGGACAATATTTTTAAAGAATTAAAAAATATTATAATGGATGTAGACAACAATGATAATAGCTGGATTATTATTAAAGAAGAAAATATTAATTTATTTAAAAATAATAAAATAAATAAAAAATAACAGAAATAATTATAAAAATAAAATAATAAAATAAATAAAAAGGAAAGTTTAAGGTAGGATGACTTCAAATATTCATCATCACCCCCTACCTCAACCTTGAGGGACGGTGGCGTAATGGCTATCGCATTGGATTGCAGATCCACAGGTTCTGGGTTCGATTCCCAGTCGTCCCTCAACTTTTTGCCGCTTGTTGAAGGGTAAATTTTTATCCTATTTATGCATTTTTTGTTGGTACAATTAGCGGAATTTTAAAATACATTTTCCCTTTTTTAACCTTTTTCATTTAAACTCCTAGACTCCTATCATACTTTTAATTAATTTGATAGCCCTCGCGAATAATTAATACTCTTCTATTTTAATATTAATTATTATTGTAAAAATATAAATAATGTGTTGTGTGGGTTTTTGTTTAAGATTTATTTTTTTGAAATGAGAAATGAGTATTATAAGTAATATTTGATATGAAAAATATAATCTCAGTGAGCACCAGTTCCTGTTTTATAAGTAGAACGACTTAATATAAAGCAATAAAAAAAATAAAATTAAAAAAATAAAATTAAAAAAATAAAAGGAAATAAAATAAAACGTACAAGTAAAATATAAGCAGGATTAAAGCAAGAGTTTAATGACCGCCGAGTAATATAGTAATAAAAGTTTAAAATCATTTAGATCCGTGTTGTATAAAATATTTAAGTGAATAAATATAGTAAAATAAAATAATAAAATTTTATAAAGTAAAAATAAAATAAAATTATAAAGCTTGCTTTATAAAGTGGACAAGTTTAATAGTTATTTAGTAGATAATAATTTATTATAAAAGTTTGACAATTTAAAAGAAAGAAGAAGAGAAAAATTGGTTCTATTTATATTTAAAAAAATTAAAAATTATTAAAAGTATATTGAGAGTAGGGAAAAGAGATGAAAGTAATTACTATATGGAACGAAAGTTCCAGGAACAACGGTTCCTAGGACGGTAGTTCCAAAAAGCAGCGATCAATTTAAAGAGCGCCATTGGTATCATCATTGCTGACAGAACAGTGTTGTAGGGATTGCTATCGATTTTTATCATTGTGTTGTATGTGTTTTCAGTAAAATTTATTTTTATTAAAATACTACGTTAGTTGTTATGGATTTTTATAGTAGTTTAAAAAATATAGTTTCCTCTTACAATTTTAAAAAGATAAGTAGTTTAAAATATTATTTAGTTGCCATTGAGCCCCAGTATCTTGTTTTATAGGTGACATAACTAAGTTTAGATAAATAAAATAAATATAACAATGTAAAATAAAATAAAAGAAGCTACTACTAGATAATAATCAACAATTATAGTAAAATAAATAATCTCTGGTCAAAAAAATGAGTTAATAAAACTTATTCGATACAGGAAAATGTTTATTTAAGATTAACTGATTTTTCCAAAATAAAATAAAAAATATCAGAATATATATACTAATTTTAAAAAATAAAACTGTCATGCTTTTCTCCTCAAGAAGGAAGAAAAATGCCAACAATTTTTTTCTGCAAAAAAGAAAAAATGGACAAAAATCAATTTTTTTTCAAACAAGAGGGAAAAAATTGATAAAAAGGCATCTTCATCTTGGAATAAGGGAAAAATAAAAATAAATATAAATATAAAAAAATAATTAATGATCATTTTTAAGGTATTTTGGACGTACCTACTTCATAACTCTAAGGTTTATTTATATAAAAATGAAAAATCAATATCTGAAGTTGTGTTAATAACGAATAGAGAGTTTTCAGTGAATAACAAATTTATAAACATTGATTTTGGATTTGACACATAACTATCTCGTTGCCTCTAGACATAAAAATTAAAATATGAATAATAAATAAACCAAAAAATATTAACTATTCAGTTTATATAATCTATACCATTATATATATATATATATATATATATATACGATATAATATTATAAAAAAATTCTTATATTAAAATATATATCTTTATAAGTAGAACAATTCGATATATAGTAAAAAATAAAAATAAAGCGAAATAAAAAAAGCTCATGCATATATTAAATTAAAAAGGTAACAAAGTAATGCTGAGTTAAAATAAAAATAAAATAGAACGGTCCTAATTACGAAATAAAATAAGACTGTTATGATAATATAAAATAGAATAAGATGATTTTGAACGAGAAATTAAGATAAGTCTAATGTAAAATAAAATAAGATTGATTTAGAAAAATAAAACATTTATAATAAAAATATTATTTAACAATTAGACAAAAAAAAAAGAAATAGAAAAGAAAGAAACCAAATGATATCTTCATTGACATTAGATACAATTTAATTTATATTTAAATAATATAATATAATATGATTTAAATAAGGTATATTATATAACCAAACTATAAACAATCATTATAAAAGAATAAAATACAATACAATACAATATCAGGTAAAAATCAGCAATATTATAATGGAATAGGTTAATATTGGAGAATGATCAACAATCGTAAATCAAAAAAGATAAAGATAACTTTGAATATTTATATAAAAAGTAAAAAATAAAAAAACCATAAAAGAAAATAAATTATAAAGGTAATTTAGAATATATATTAAGATAAAAAAAATACATTTTCTGCGCGGAAGAGCCTTAGCTATGATAGCTTCATTATAATATATATAAAAGTAGGGTTACATCAATTTATAGAATCACAGTTTTTTTTTTTTTTAAAAAAAAATGCGAATATATGATTTATTAGTTAAATCACTTGGTAACAAAATAAAAAAATAAAAGTAAAATTCATTACCTTTTATAATCCATTAAATTAAATTTATTATTATTATTTTCATAAATAAATAAATTAATTTAAATCTACTTTTATGCACATTCTATATTTTTTTCTTAAAATAGAAATATTTGAAATTGACGGTAGTTCAAATTACTTTTGTCCATTTTTATTAATCATAGTAATATTGTTGTGTTATACCAATAAAACAATAAGTCATTGCTATTGATATTTCTTATTCTATTTTTATAAATACACTTAAAAAAAAATTTAAATATAAGTATTTTTATTATATTATGAATGGAAAGAGTTTTTTTTAGGAGGAGAAATAAAATAAAACATGAAAATAAAATAGTTGTAGGAAAATTGGTAATATAAAAAAAAGATGATAAATAAATGGATGATATAATATATAAAAAATTATTATATTAAAAATATTAAAAAAAAAAAATAAATCAGAAGAGGATGAAATAAAAAAATATATATAAAATGATGAAACAAAAATTCATTATGTATTATTATTTATAATATATCATTTAAGCTTCTTGGGGACAATCACGAGACTATAATTAAATAAAAAATATATGGTTATTATTAAATTCAAAACACGCATATATTATTTATCTAGTTTTTTTTTTAATAAAATAAAATAAAAAAATAATACTTACAATGTGTCCAGGTTGTTGACATTTATAACAAACCTTAGCTTGTTGAGGTTGTTCACATTCTTTAGAGATATGACCGAAACCCTATAAAATAAAAGCATTGAAAATGAATAGATAAAAAGTTAACCGTCGTGATCATTATAAATATTTTTTTTTTTTTTTAAAAAAAACAATTATTATGACCATCGTAAATAATAAAAATAATACTTACACCACAGTTATAACATTTTTGACCAGATTGGTTACCGCTACCATTAGGACAGCTATATTATAAGTAAATATTAATAATATATCAATATCATATCAAGTATATATATATAATATTATATAATAAAATAAATTAAGCTTACTCGCGACTTAAGTGACCAGATTCACCACAGTTATAACATGAGCGAGAGTTGTTATTACTGAAAGAACGGTTGCTGTTACAGTTACGGGAAATGTGACCAGTCTTACCACACTATGATAATTCAATGGTTGATTTAATAAAATAAAATAAAATAATAGTTATAATTAATCAACAGGTCATTATAATCATCATAGTTATCAATATCATAGTAGCAGTATTATAAAAAAAAACTTACGTTATAACAAGAAGGTCCGCTATATTCTTCTTGAGGGGCATCAGGACATTCGCGAGACTAATAAAATAAAATAAATAAAATGGAATAAATACATTAATAAAGTTTTTTTTTAAATAATTGTAATCGTAATAAATATCTATATATTATTTACCAAATGACCAGGTTGATTGCACTTATAGCAGAGTTTTTCAGCACGAGCTTCGGTACTAATATAATGATAATAACAATACATAAAAATAAATTTAATCATATTAGTATAAAGTAAGTAAAATAAATAGCTGGTAATAAATATTTTTCTTTACCAGTCTTTGCTAAGATGACCTTCGCGTTGACAATTGTAACTATTATTAATAAATAATTATATAAAAAAGAGTACAATAATTAGTATTAAAAAAAAAAAAAAAAAAGGCTAATTCGTATATATTTATATGTTTTGTGTGTTTATAATACTAGTTAAAATAAAAAAATAAATCAATAGTTACCAAACAGATTCGGATTTTTCACAATCACGAGCTTGATGGCCAGCTGTATATTAAAAAGAAGAAAAATAAAAAATAAAAAAGTATTGTTTAATGTGTGAGCGTTTAAATAGTACTTCATTAATAATACGTGTTTTTTTTTATTCGACGACTTTTTTAAAGTAGACGATTTTTTTCAAAGTAGACCTTTTTATTGTATTTGTATTCTTTTCTTTTATAGGAAAAAAAATGATATATATATAATACATACGTTCACCACATCTATAACAAGGACGATAAGACATTATTAATATTTGTTTTGTTTTTTATAAAATAAAAAAATAAGTGAGAGAAAAAAGGAGAAATAATAAAAAAGTATTTTTATTTTTTTTTTAAAAAAAAGAGGCTTTTTAAATAAACCAATGCGAATCTAGCGAATCATTAAAATTTTTTTTAACTGAATGATTGGGTCCGAGAGCGGGGATTCATTTAACGTCTAACCTTTTTTCTTTGTGGTGGTGCAGAATCATTATTTCGTTTGAGTTGCTTTCGTTCATCAGCTATAAAAAATAAATATAGATGTATTTATGAGCATAAATATATAATGATATATATATCCTAAAGCAATTTTATTTTCTATATTTCTTACATTTTCTTGCTTTTTCTTCCATTTCATCCCAGTCTATTTTTTTAAAAAATAAAATAATATATATATATAAATAACTTTGTAAAAAATACCCTTGTTTGTGGCTAATTTATCATCGTCTATATTATTATCACTATTATTGTGATCATCGTTAATATTTATTTACCTTCGCCAGAATCAGATAGCTCTTCTTCAGATTCAGATTCTGACGCTTCTGAAGCAAAATCACTTTCTTCGCTTGAGCTTTCTTCTAATTCTTCAGAACTTATTTCAAATTCACTTTCAGGATCAGATTCATCATCAGAGCCTTCGTCCTATAAAATAGAGAAAGAAAGAGAAAAATGATTTTTATGTTAATCATTTTCAGCTATATCATCCTATTATACATACATATATATATATATATATGTATATATGTGTCTATTCTAGTTCTATTTTATTTACATCGGATCTAGCAGATAAAAAGCCCCATCCACGATCTCTAAAGAATTCTGCAGGATTTTCATTGATGGTTTTCATAATCATACCCCAATTCAAATTAACAGGACCTTCAGTAAATGCTACCTCTACAGAACTATTTTTTTTAAAAGATAAATAGTTTTTTTTCATAATGTTATAATCTAAACAAATTTCTCTTTTTCTCTCTTTTTTTTTTTATAATTTTAAGTTTATGATTAAGATTATGATATTTTTGTTGATGCTTACTCTAACCAATCTTTAACATTATCTAACTGAGTCATTGGGATAGTGTTGATTTGAATAGGTGGACGTTGAAAATCTTTAAAGACAAATACAAGATCAAAGTTCTTTAATCCAAATTGTACACGTTCAAGATGAGCAATTTCTATTTCAGATAAAGTAACTACTAAGAATGGTTGATCCGTTAATTGTACTAAACAATCTGTTGTAGGTTGTAATAAGACGTTGGTACGGAATGGTACACCTTGGAAACCAAGTTCTCTGAAGGGAATATCAACTTCAATACGATCATCACTCTAAAAGATATATATTTTATCGTTAATTAAATCATCATTGCCACAGTTATAGTTACTATTACTATTATTACTAATATATATATACATATATATATATATTTAAACTTACAGCTTCAGCAATTTTTTCTGTGAATGATTTGAATTCAGTATTAAGGTTGGCTCTTCTTCTACGTTCTTCAAGTTCCGATTCTAATTCATCTTCATCACCATAAATGTGTCGTCGTCGCTTATTACCAGTTTCATCATATTGAATTTCAGATGCTTCACGATAGAATTGGATATCCTAAAATAAGATAAAAAAATAATATATATATATATAAGAGTTATATAAATAGATAATGTATAATGTATATATATTAAAATAATAATAAAAATTACTAATAATTTTTACCTTGGTTTTCTTTTTTCCAATAAGTACGGGGTTTTTAAGATGAACGTGGATTAATACCAAAAGTTCATTATCGCATGGTTGGAAGAAGAGATGTTTGACATTACTAAATAGAATATCTATATTATCATTGGATAAATAGATAAAAAAAATAAAAGGAATTGGTGAACAAAAATATTCATATGTTTATATATTTTTATTTATTTATTTTTCAATAACTTACTGAATGAATTATCGGATCGAATGGATTGATATCTTAAACCATTTTGATGTATTTCTAATTCACCAGGTAATCGTTTACCATCTAATTGTGGACGAACATATACTTCTGGTAATCTTAATGGACGTCTTCCTTTAATTTGAATAAGATTATCTTGTTCAACAACATCTGCCATTTCTTTTCTTTGAGCTTCTTTTTTAACGGCATTTTTCTTTAATTCAGTAATATCACGGTATATTTCAGCCATTCTTGTTATATTAGCACTTCTGAAGGTTAAGGCACGTACAAACATAGCATTAGCATCATCAAAGGGCTATTATTATTTAATAGAAAGGAAAAAAAGGAAAAAAAAAAACAGAAAAAGAAATACACACACACACACACACACACACATATATATATATATATTAGGCAATCATATTCAAAATAATGATAATAGTAATACTTTTGTTTTTACTTCAACTTACTAAATCATCTTTCTTATTGCCAGCTTGACCAGGAGTAACAAAATTGAATCTTAACATAACGAATTCACCTTCATCACTTTTACTTGCAGTTTTAAGAGTGGATATATGGAAAGGTACAGCCATACCATAAATTGGAAGAATAACAGTATCATTTCGTTTATCTACAATTATCTGTATATATATATATGGTTTTTAAAATAATAGATCAATAAATTAAAAACCTATATCCATCGCCTTTATTATCTATGATCCATCATTATTAATATGCACTTACTCTCAAGTCTTTCACTTCCCTAGGTAATTTAGCTTCTGATCTATAACTTTCAAATTTTCTAAATACTGGTTTTCGATCATCATCACCAGCTTGTTGATCCTCTGAGAATCTAGCCAGACCATCGGCATGTTTTTGAGCAAATAGTTGTTTTTGATGTTCTTTCCGTCTTTGTTCTTTTGTTTCTTCATCTTGGTCTTCGCTTCTAAATTTACTACGCAAAATAGCTGTTTTAGGTGCAGGTTCCTTTTTCATAGATCGACTTGATGATGTATTGCTGTTGTTGTTCTTGCCTTGTGATTTCCCTTCTCCAGATTTTTCATTATTATTATTTTCATTTGCATCCATACTTTCATCTTCTTTAATAAAATAAGATACTTCATTTAATCGTTTACTGCATTCTGTTAATGGTATAGGTATTTCATTGGTAACTCGGACTGTATCAACAATAAGAAGTGAATATTTTTTACTACGCTCATCAGTTGCTTCTTTGTTTTCCAACCCATCAAATCCAATAGATACATTAAGTACCATACCAGATTTAAGTTCACGTAAGTTTTTACTATTTAATACATAGTTGGATTCACGAAATTCAATACCCATTGCAAATCCAGCATTTTTAGTGAAGTGAGCTTCTAAATCAGGTCGTTTATTTTTAATATAGGATAAGGCTGTTAAATAAATGTCTTTGATTTTAACTCCATCACGAATGGTTTCCATGACACGATGTTGTAATTCCAATAAAAATTCGTAATTTTTTTCTTGTGTTTTAGTTGGGTCAATTAAAAATGTACGTCCAATATTAGAACAATAATATTTATAACGTACACCCAAGGAACATAAAATAACACCACTATGTAAATTATCATTGTTAGATAATGCTGAGGACCTTAAATCATATTTACCCCCACTTTGAATAATAGGTGTATAACACCATTCAACATCATCTTTATGTTCGATCTAAAAAAAAAGTATAAATAAATAAGATTATTTTATCCTATCATTTTTACATATCTTTTTTTTTTTTTAAAATAAATAAATAAATAAATAAAATAAAATGATATAAAATAAACCTACTTCAGAAGGGAATCGAATACGCTTTGCGTTGTTTGGATTACTCAAAGCATCTTCTAGGAATGTTTCAGTCAGTTCAGATAATTTTTCATGAGATACTTTTTTTTCTTCGTCAATGATTGTTGACATTTCTTCAGTAAAATAATATTTCATCATGTTAGAGCTAAGTTTTGCAGCAATGCGCATATTTTTCTAAATAAAAAATAATAAAAATAAATAAATATTATAATTAATAATTAATAAATAGGACATACCATACTTTTTTTTTTTCTTTCCTCTTTTTAAAAATAAAATCAGAATAAAATAATAAAAAAAACTTACAATTTCTTCTTCGTCTTTAGAAGCAAGACATGCTGAAATAGCTTGTGTAATATCTACTTCTTCATATGATTTTTTGGCTTTAGATACTGCTTTGTTCCATTCATCAACGTTCTTTCCTTTATATATATCCTTGGCAAGAATACCTACACGTTTCTATATATAGAAAGATGATAAATAAGTGTATTAAAATTTATTAATTCGTACATACATATTTTTTTTAAAAAATAATTGAAGAAATATAAAAGTTTTACTTGATCCAAAGATTCAGCTAAAGGTATATATAGATCTATATTATCTTCTAAAACTTTTCCTCTTTGAATAATTTCAACGTTTAATGAAGTGTCCCTTTTTAAAGGTTCAAGTACGCTAGCTATAGTATATATATATATATATATATATATACGTATATATTTATATCCGTTAGTATCTATTTTTTTCTTTATTTTTTATATGCCAATAATAATAATAATAATAAAATAATTCCATTTCTCTAGCCATATTTATATATTTACCTTTTTTACTACTAGTTACAAAGGTGATTTTTTCAGGAGTTAATAATACGAGGGTTTGATACATAGGATAGCCATATAACCAAGTCTATATATATATAAATACATATTTATTATTAAAGATAAACAAAGACTGTGAATATGATATAATGACATAATTATAACTGTGTTCATTATGATTATAATAATTCTTATTATTAAACAAAAAATAACGTGCAAAGAACTGGGTTTACCTGTAAAGCTGCTGATTTACGATAAGGATTTTGATGATCATCGTCACCCAACAGAAGTAAGATGGCGTCAGTGTTTTGGAATAATTCTGCATTAGTTTGACTCTGAAAAAAAATTTTTTTTTATATAAAAAATTATTATTAATATATTGAGGTTATTTTTTTTTATAGGCTATAGTATAATTATTAATTTATATCTATATACCTTCCATTGAGAATTTAAAAATTTGACTCGTTTCTGAAAAGATTTTGGATCGATATCAACGTTAACCATTATTATTAAAATAATTAGAATAAAATAAAAAAAGAATTGAAGAGAGAAAGAGTAAAAAAGTAAGGGTAAAAAAAATTAGAGGTAAAAAAATTTGGAGTTCGAAAAAAATTAAACGCGGTTCCGCGTTAAAAAAAACCAAACCTAGTCACAGTAATTCTTTTAATTCATGCCATTAAGAGTTCAAAAATTATGAACTTGATTGATTTAAATATGAATAGCATCGTTATACAATGATAGCCAATAAAAAAAAAAGGTGCGATGATCTGAGAAATTAAATCAAAATATTGGTGTAGCCATCAGGTTTTATTAATTGAGATACCAATATGTTATATAAAAACAGGAGACGATTTACTAGATCGGAGAGTTTGATTGACATTACCATAAATATAAAAAAAGAAAAACAATAAAAAGATTTCTTCATTAAAAATAATAGTAACAATAAAAGAATGATCTAATTCATTTATTTAATCCATTTGTTTAATGTTCATATATTATTGAAAAAAGGAATATTGAACTCTAAGCCTCTAATCTCTTTCTTTCTTTCTTTTTGATTAATGTCCCTAAACTACCTCCTAATTCGGTATGTATTGGCTTATTTAAATCGGGTATAGTCACCGATGAGATAAAAACCCGCTTAAATTAAGAATATATCATATGAAAAAATCAACCATTGTAATGTTTCAAAAATGGTCATAGTTTATATCTATTTAAAAGAAAATATGTTTTGAAATGAAATTAAAAAATAAAAAAGTAATGTAGCAAATGATGGTAAACTTATAAATATGAAAAAAAGCACAGACGATACCTTGTGATGGGATGGATAAATTATTTCATCCATCCAGATTCTTTATTTTATTTTATTTTAGGCGATTAATTTTACTCCGCTATTTTAAAAAATAAAATTGAAAAATTTTCAATTTTTTTTTCTTTTTCTTTTTCTTTTTCTTTCACTTTTTTTTTTTATCAACACATAAACGCATATAATAGTTAAATATAGATACAAGATGGTGCTTGGTTTTTCTAATAATAAATCAAAAGACTCTAAACAAGCAGAAAATGGCGAAAAATCTCCAACTGCTAACGACGTTGATAATCTTTCAGTTCATAACGTTGAATCACAATCAAAAGGTCAATTCAAAGAGTTTATTAAAACTGTCATTAGTTTTACTGGCGATCTATCATCTTTAACCTGTCCTGCATTCTTTTTAAATGGTTTATCTTTATTAGAATATGGGTAAGTTTATATATATATTTTTAAAAAAAAAGAATAGGAAAACGAATATAGAAAACAATGCTTTTTATAATATAATAAAGAGCACGTGAATCACTATTAGGTTGCTAACTGATAAATATATACTTTTATTCTTTTTTTTTCTTTTTTCTATTATAACAATATTAATGATTTTAGTTCTTATTGGGGTGATCATCCAGAATGGTAAATATTCATAAAGATAAAAGAGGAAATAAAAAAAAAAGAGGTTATCATTTGATATATCAGCTTCTTTTTATTTGTGTATAACAAAAGAGGGAATGATGGAAAAAAAAAAAGCAGGGTTTTACCACTTGATGACTAAATCATTATTTTTTATTTTATTAATTTTTGGGGTAATTTAGTTTTACGGCTATTAGTGAAGCTGTCGATCCTCAAGGTAATACACTAACCTAATATATTAATTAATTTCTATTCAACATATTAAATAATATATTTATATATATTTATTCATATTAATCTCTTTTTTTTCCTTCATCTTATTATGAATGATTTAATTTTAAATAGAACGTATGTTAGCTATTGTGCGATGGTTTATGTCTACCTTATGGGGTAGTTATGCTTCACGCTGTACTAATGGTTTAACCGAAAAGAAACCTTATAACCCAATTCTCGGGGAACAGTTCAAGTGTACTTTAGGTAATGTAAAATTAATTTGTGAACAAGTTAAACATCATCCTCCTATTAGTGCTTTCTATCTTGAAGATGAAAAGGCTGGCGTCTCTTTAAATGGCCATAGTAAGTTTAATAAGTATATAAATATATATTAAATCCTCCTCTTTCCCCCTTTTTTTATTATTATTATTATTTTTCATATCATTATTGATTTTTTTTCTTTTTTTCTTCTTTTTTTTTTAAATAAGGTTGTCAAAAATCCAAATTCAAGGGTACCTCTATCAAAGTAGACCAAGTAGGACGGGCTGTTCTTTATCTTAAACAATGGAATGAACAATATATTATTGATTTTCCATATTTATTAATCCGAGGATTTTTAACTGGCGCAGCATATATAGAATTAGGTGGCACATGTTCTATTACTGGTAATAATGGTAGCCAAGCTGTAATTGAATTTGTACCTAAGCCATGGTTTGGAGGGGAATATAATCATTTAAAAGGAACCGTTACTTATGAAGGAAAGGAATATTATGATATATCTGGACGTTGGAGTCATCAAACATTTTATACAAAATCTGGTGATACAAAGAAAGAATTACTTTTTGATGCTGAAGGAGAACCTATGGCTGAACGTGTAACTGTTCCTATTGAAGAGCAATCAGATATTGAATCTCATCGTTTATGGGGTAAAGTAACTGAAGCATTAAAAGTAAAAGACTTCCAAACTGCTAACATAGAAAAATCTAAAATTGAAGATTGGCAACGTGGTGTACGTAAAGAAAGGGCTGAAAAGAATGAAGTTTGGACACCTAGTTTATTTGTTTTCCATAAAGATGATGAAGCTTCTAGTGATTATGATAAAGTAAATGTTGCTCTCTCTAAAAAGATGCCTGGTAAAATTCAAATTGATGATGGTGCTTGGACTTATAATGATTCTCTTCATCAACGTCAATAATTCTTTTTTTTTTTTCTTTCCATTATACATTTTTTTAAACTTTTTTTAATATGTACCTTTCCATATTTTATTTCTATATTAAAAAGCATCCTATAATTATTTTTTACACTTTTATTTTATTTTTTACTTTCATTATTATGATTCCACTATACATTTTGCTTTAGAAACTATTCACATGGTTCCTTTTTTTTGTATATTGTTTTTCCCTCTCTAATTTTTACTACTTTTACATTATTATTATGATTTTAAAAAATAATAATATTTACTACTATCAATAGTCTTAAATAAATTATACTAATAACTTTTTTTTATAAATTTATATTCTATATTGTTATAACATTGTACATATATATAAATTGAATCATCATCTAACTGCTTGAATGCATAAATTTATCAATAGCAATACTAAATAAACTGAACCCTGCACATCCAAGGGCTGTAGCCTGTGGTCCAGCTCGAACAGCCAATAATCCACCTGTAAAACATCCAGCTGCTGCACTATTTACTAAGTCATTTTTAGCTCGGTACTAATAATAATAATAATAATAATAATAATAAAAATATTAAATATTCATAAAATAGATAGATAGAGATATATATTAATCTTACAAATAATTGTATTATATATATGTATATTAAGTGTATTCTCTTACTGATTCTATTGCACATTCTGATCCTGAATAAATAGCACCTACTACAGCAAAGTTTTTAGCCATAGACCATGACCTTGAGCCCATATCTTTAAAAGCTGTTTTAAGTTGCTGTTTTGTTGATTGTTGAACAAGTTCTTCATTAACAGTTGGTCCAGCATATTCAAAAGAAGACATAAATAAACCAAAAGCACCACCCATAACAAAACCTTATTTATTTTTTATATTAAAAAATCAATAGTATAAAATGTTCGTTTTCATTAAAAAAAATAATTTTTGTTGAATCTTGTATTATTACTATTATTAATTTTTATTGCTATATATTTATTTATACAGGTTGTCAAATATTTTTTATTATTACCTGCAGTACCAGCCATTAAGACTTTAGTAACGCAAGATTCCATAGCTTGTTGCATCATTAGGATAGTTTGTTTTTCATATTCACTCATTCCATTATTATTATTATTCCCAAGTGGGCCCATAGGCATCGACATTTTAATTTTATATATAATATATGAAAAAAAAAAAAGAGAAAGAGAGATATGGGTATTAAAAAAAAAAATAAAGTGAAAGAAAGAGCAAAGAGTCAAAAAAAGGGTGAGGAAAAAGGCTTTTTTTTATAAATTCCGACAGTGAAAATTTTTTGAGTTTAAAAAACTTTTTTGCTCTTTTTTTTTACGCTTTTCTCTCTCTTGCTTGTTTAGTATTATTATTAATATTATATTGTTATCTTTTTATTATATCATTTATTTTTAACCCATGTCTGAATTAAAAAAATTAACTGAAGATATTTATTCTTCTGATGAAGAAGAAGATTCTGATTTTTTCCCAGAAGATGGTAAATTATTATTATTATTGTTACTACTATTGTTATTATTACTGTATATAAGAATATAAACATATATAAAAAAAATAGTGAACTAAAAGGATCTTTGAATATACAATGTACTATATTATTATTTAGTTGAAAGTGAAGACGATCAGGACATATCCGATAGTGATGAGAATAGTGTCAGCGAAGATGTCAGTAGTGATAATGTGGATTCAAAAGACAATAGCAATAATAAAAAGCGATCTTTGGAAGCTGAAGGAAATGATTCAAAGCGTAGCAGGTAGTGCTTTATTAAATAAGAGATGATATATATGTGATTTTTTTAAGCAAAGAAGAAGAGGGATAAATCATATACGTGTGGTAGTTTCATTTAACATATTATATTTATAATAGACAGGAATCCGAACGCAAGGCTAAAGTAGACGCTCTATGGGCAGAAATGAACCAAAACATAAATAACAATAATAAAAACGATCCTAATAAAAAGTTACAACAACAACAACAACATCCATTAGACGATATTTCCTCTACAGCTAATCAAACTAAAGATCAAGATAAGAGCGAGAACGAATCTAATAAAGATGATCCATCACCAAGGTAATGTATATATTTATATGTATGAATGTTAATTAAAATTAATGTTTTTATTATTATTTTTTTATTCAAAAATATAGAGCATCACCTATACAAGCAAAAAATAAAATCCAACGACCAAAATCAAATTTATCAAGCCTAGTATCACAATATAATATTAAAGTACCAAAAATGAATACATTAGATAAAAGTAAATTGGACTGGCAAGGGTATGTTGAGCGTGAAGGTATTAAGGAAGATTTGAAATACAAAAATAAAGATGGTTATACAGAAAAAGTAGCATTTTTACAAAGGGTCGATGATCGAAGATTAAATGATTTAAAGCAAGGTCAAAGGCAATCTAAAAAACAACCTTAAGTTATAGTATATTATTATAGTTATACATACAACATATAAATATATATATATATATATTTATGCATTATTTTATGCACAAGTTTTTATTTTTATTTTTATTCATATGAATTTATTTTAAATATACCACCAAAAGAAAAATAAAAAAGAAATGGGATGAATAAAATTGTATATTATTATTAAAGCAATAAAATTTTAATTTTTTAACAAAAAAAAATCATAAACTATAGAATATTATGTATCAGGCATATTTTTTTTATATTATATAATGGTACAAATTATTTTTATTTATTTATATACAAATTCTCCCTTTAAATTCAGGAATATCCTTTAAAGATATTAGGCAACTATAAAAAAAAGAGGCGAATATTTTAATATTTTTTTTTTGACGAAACAAAGAGCGCTGACAGTAGAGGGAGAAGAATGTCATTTTGGGCAAAGAGTACCTAGTTTTTTACCTATCAAATATTTTACTTTGAAGGCCAAAATACACTTATTAAAGAAAACAAAATAAATCTATTCCAACTAAAAAAACTGAAAAAGCATCAATCACTTAAAAAAAAAAATCAAAAAAAATCATAATATATTGTTAATTCCTAATATTTTTTTTTCTAGAATAAAAAGTAAAAAAGAAGACATTTTTACTGTTTTTTATTTGTTTTCATTTATTTAATATATAATAGTAAAAATGTTTTAAAATAGTATATATATATATATATATATATATATATATGTGTGTGTGTGTGTGTGTGTGTGTATGTATATGTAGACATATTTGGATCAAGAGTAATTTAATAGCTGGGAGCAGAGGACCATCTAGGCTAAATGCATACCATTATGAGGGTCTGTTTTTATATAAAAGTACAAAAATAGTAACAGGGTAAAGGATTATAATCATTGTTAAAGAACCGATCAAAACAGAGTTTATATATATATAGTAAAATGTATAAATATGTATAAAATATAAAATATAAAATAAAATGATTTTATATTAAACCCAATCACCTCATTTTGTTAAAAATAAACGTGTTTATTTATTTACACTACAAGGTTTCTTGGCAATTTAAATAAACACCTGTTTGTATTCTTTTTTTTATTAAAGATGTTTGTAAATATTTATAGTTTTAAAAATCTGAAGTTTAACCGAAGTTCAGCACATTTGTGATACACCAAGTTCGTCCAATAAAGTCTTATTACTGTCTTCGTGCAAGAAAAAATCCGGTAATATTTATCTTTTTTTGGTAAATAAATAGAAGTTCCGACCTTTTTTTTTTTCATTATAATTGCGCCCTTTTTTTTTTTTATCTTTATCTCTCTTTCTTACATAAAAAACTAAATTCATTGACAATATAAATATATAAATACATACACACACAAATATATATATATATATAAATATATATAAATTATATATTTTATCATGCACTTTAAAAAGTTAATAATATCAAGCTTATTGTTCACAAGTTATACCTTTGCACAAGACGATTCTGAAATAACCACACCTACATCTACAGCTGCACCAACTTCAACTTCAATTCAACCAACTACTCAACCAACTTCAAACGTAAATCCTCATTATGCTGCTTTATTAAATAATTCAATGTGGTTTTATGAAGCTCAAAGGAGTGGAAAACTACCTTCTAATAATCGTGTTTCATGGTAAATAATTATTTTTCACTTTTTCAGTAACTTGTCTTTTTTTTTTTTTTTTTTTTTT
>MU612385.1:0-19778 GCA_025201675.1 Cunninghamella echinulata
TTCCCAAATTGTTAATATTATTATTATAATTTATAAGAAAAATACACCATGAATATAATTCAAACTTTAAAAATATAGTATGAATGATTAAAAAAAAAAAAAAAAAAGGGAAGGATTATAAAAAAGAAAGGTGTGAAAATCACAAAATTGGTACCTTTGTGTTGTACAAACAATAAAAATTAAAAAATTAAAATCCAGCTTATTCAATATGGTTAAGTTCTATATTTTTTGGGGAAACCACCTCTCAAATAGCTACTTTTTTTTTACTAGTGTAGAAAAATATATATAGATAGAATGGTGGATGGATCTTTTTAGTTTAATAATATTAATAATGAATGGTTAAAAATATAAATGTTTACTGTTTCATATCTACTTTGTTATTTAACTATGATAAAAAATATATAAGCTCTTTAATAGTTAAGCTTATTTTTTATTTCATCAACTTTAAATAAGATGTAAAGAAAAGGCAGGTAAATAAAGAAATAAAACATTGGCACTTTTTTTTTTAACGAATCTCGCAAAAACTTATTTTTTTGGAAAACATATGTACAAAAATGTAAATAAAAAATTAAAAAATACCAATGTTTTTTTTTTTATTATGTATTTTTTGACAACAAAAAAGCAAAGATAACTTTTGGGTAAACGATCATTTTCATATGATTTCTATTGTAGTGCAATAAAAAATAAAAATAAAAAAATAAAACTCAAAAACTCGCATATACTTACGCATTTTCCTTCTTTTTTTTTCTTTTTCTGGATCATAGAATATTTAATTAAATGAATTAGTAGTATTTAATTTTATATACATATACATACATATTTCTATCTAACTGCCTATATATATATATTCATTTTATTATTATTATTTTTCTTTTCGTTTATTTATTTTATATTTACAAGTTTAAATGAGATGCACAGCCAACAAATTAAAAAAAGTATAATTTGGGAATGTTGGTGTTATTTTTCTTTTTATCACACACACAAAAACTCTTTTTTTTTCTCGTTGTAATTGAACATAAAATAATGCTTTGATCATTCAATAGCAATAATATTTTAAGGTTGATAAAAGAATTCCTATTTTTGAAGAATTCATGTTATATAAGAAAAACGGTACTTATTGATCTATAGTAATAAGGTTATATATGTGTGCATGGTAAACAAACGATTCTTTTGCATTACTTTCCTTTTTGTTATGTTTCATTACTTTGATCATTAAAGCACACAAGAATATACAAGTATGTATATACTAACGGAAAGAGCTAATATATGTTTATATATATATATATATATATATAAAATATGGCAAGAAAAAAAAGTCAAAAAGTTTATGATATTTGAATATATCTACATTTAATTAATTTATTAGTATATACATAGAATAGTAGGAATAATAATAGCAACTATGAAAATAAAATAAAAATGAAAGGAGTGGGTGGGAATGATCAACATTCGAAATAAATAATACTAATAATAATGATATACTGACTCTAGATTTCGGAGAGGACGTGCGAAAAAAAAAAAATTATTTTTTAATAGATAATTTACGAGAAGGATAATTTCTATTTTCATCCATAGTATTCCGTCTTTCATCCTCTTGTTGTTTCCGATCATCTGATGAGATATAATGAGCTGGTAAACGAATATCTCCTGTTGTATAATTATAATCTAATTGAGTCTCGTCATCTTGGTCTAAATAACGAGGTGTAGAATGTTGATGAAAAGAAGTATGGCTTAATTCATAAGTATTTGAATAATTTTTCAAATAATTATTCATTGATATAGGCGAAGTTGGCTGAGGTGGTAGAGAGTCATAAGAAATTTTTCGTTGTTGTTGTTGTTGTTGCTGTTGTTGTTGTTGTTGTAGTTGTTGAACATTAATAATGGTGGCAGTTTCTGAAAAACTTTGTAAAGAAGAGGAGGCGAACGGATCTTCTTTTGATTTTAATTTTGGTCTTGTTGATTTTAAAAAATCATCATCATGAATTGTATCTTCCGAAGGTTTTGTAATACTAAGTATCTGATAATTATGTTTGGAATCTGAATTTGATGCATCGAGTTGACTTATAATTAAGTTAGATCCTTTGCTTTTACTTTCATCAGTACTGCCAAAAGACCAATGTGATACAGATTCTATGAGATTTGGACTAAGACAAAAATAAAAAATTATATAAAAAAGATTGAGATGAGATTAAGTTGATAAGATATATTTATATACATGTATATATAGTACTACGAATATTATTATTATTATTTAGCCTTACTTTATTGAAATTACAAGGACAAGAATAATAGTTGTAACAGGACCAGCAAAATACATACAAGCAAGTAAAGCAATTGAAAGCTTAGTGTTATTCATCACTACATAATGGCCAGCAGCATAAATAAACGAAATAATGGATAAGAAAAGTAATGTAAGAACACCAAAAAAGACCGTGAGTTTCACCTAAAAAAAAAAAGGAAGGGAAAATAGATACTGTCATATTAGTTCATTTGCTATCGGTGTTTTTTTAATAATAATAATATTATTATTATTATTACCTTTAAAGCACCAGCTTTTAATTTAGCGATATTTCTTCTTCGGTCTGATTGAGATAATAAATGTTCCCCTAATAACATTACTAACCGAACACCAGCAAGAAGAACATAAAAACCAACTAAAAGAGGCAAAGCTCCCCAAATAAAATAATCCACTTGGAAATAAGTATTTGCTTTATCAATATCACCAATTGTAGCATAGTAACCAGACATAATATTAAAGATTGTTGGAAGTACGAAAGGTAAAGTAATGGTTATCAAACAAAATATATCAATTGTTTTTTCTGATCTAATCCAAGCATTATAAACCACTTTATTAGTCTAGAGAAAAAAAGAAGAAGAAATACAAGTTAGTATGTGTATAATTATATATACTTAGTTTATATATGTGTATATATATATATTATTTTATTTACCACAGCTAATGTTTGAGAAACACCAAAAAAATAACAAGCAAAGATACTAATACCAATTTGCCATACCAAATCCCACATAATTAATCGAAAAACTGGCCAAGGAGCAACATCTGTTACCAGAATAATACATTGAATCATTCGACAAAGATTAAACAATATACCAAATAATCCCATGCTTTCTATAGGTCTTGGACGTGGTACTTTACCATGCATTTCAAAGAATTTTTGATGTCGATAAACAACTCTCCAATAAATAAGCCCAAAGGCTATTTTAATAATTATAATAATAATAAATGTAATTAATAAATAAAAATAAATTGTTATGATTATGATTATTATGATTCTTTTAATAAAAAAAAAAAGATTGCATATATATAACTTTACCTGCAAGAAAAGCTACCGCTGATAAAGCTATGCAAATATAGTTCATATATATAAATGCCTCTGATTCTGCGCAGTTCCTTATAGTTATTCTAGGATCACAGTGATATTCACCATTATAATAAAAACGCCAAAAGGTGTTGCCTTCATATAACTGATTCGTATTCATATTGTATGATTATATATACAAGTATGTATGTATGTATGTATGTACGTATGTATGGGTGTATGGATGTAAGTTTTATCTATATAAGTACTAGCGTGAGAATATATATTTATATGTATCAATTCAAAGTCGTTGTTGCTATAATGCTGTTTCTTTAAAAGAGAATGTAAATGGGTGTATAATTTTTAAGTAGCTTTTATTTTTTATATTAATGTTTTTATAAGAAAGAAAAATACATTAATAATTTAGACTTTATAAATAAATAAAATATGAATGAATAAAAAATGAAGGGGAAATCGAACGAAAATAATATAAAGGAGAAAGAAAGAATAAAGTTTTGCTATTCATTGGCATATTTTTTTTTAAAAAAATAGTGAGTGAAAGAGAGTGCAAAAAAAAGATGAGAAAATCACAAAATTGGTAACTTTTTAAGTCGCACAAAAAATTAAAGTACAGCACTTCCAAATTGGATTTTTTGGGGATTTTTTAACTGGTGTATAGATCATTAGTTTGATAACTAACGACAAACGTTATTATATATATTTTTTTCACATATTTATAAAGAACAATATTTATTGTTAGTAACCCTTGCTAGTTATAAATTATATAAAATTGGATATTAATATATATATTTATATATTTATATTATTAGTGCCTTTATCAAGTACCTACGAAATTAAGTGATAAAGAAAGAACATTGGTACGAATTTCAAAAACAAATTTCAATTAATTTTTAATAAAGACTAAGCCCACAAGCACTTTGAATCTCGGAAAAATTTAAAAAGTTACAAATGTCCATTTTTTCTTTCCAAATTTCTTTTTCTTAGTATTATTATTACATATCATTTTTATTTTTGACAGCAAACTAAGAAAATCTTGGGTAAAACCAAAAATATGATAATCATATTCATATGAAATCTATATTTGTTATTGTTACGCAATTAAAAATAATAAATAATAAATAAAAACAGGACACAGACATTCATATATAAAAGCATTTATACACGTTTTCTCTCCTTTTTTATATATATATACTTTTGTTCAAATAATCTTTTGGTGTTTTTGGGGTTAGAATATGCAGACAACTAATAAAAAAGTCCACTTTTTTTTTTGATCCGATCGGCGTCTTAATCCGTTTTTTGGTCAAACTATAATTGTTAGATGATTCCAGTGATCTGTGCCTGAAAAAAAAAAAAAGGATTGCCTCCTTTTACACGTTGTTAAATAAAATTAAAAAAGCAGGATGTCTTCTTGAATGAAATTAGTGGTCCCTTGGGCAAATCAGCTTTTTTTTTGTTATGAAGCATCGTGCTTCGAAAAGAATAAAACAAAAAAATAGAATTTCACTAAATCTAACCCTAAATATGCTTTCTTTTTTAGATATCCCCCATTTGTTTTTTTTAAAAAATAATTTATTGATCGATAGAATATATATTCTTTTTTTGGTTTCTATTTTTTATTTTAGCTGTATATAGTAATATTCCTTTCATCACCCAGCTTTTTTTTTTTTTAATTATAATTTTTGCAATAAAATAGTAATTATTTAGTGTTGGCAGCTGATTAATAGTTGTGATAAAAAATAAAAACGATTATACAAATATTCCTATTTATTTTTTAATACAATTAAAAAACGCATTGAAAAAAATAATCAAGAATATGCAATAAAAGTTTATAAGCTTTCACTGAATGTTAAACATTAATTATTTTTGTTAGTAAAGGTTGTATTTTTTTATCTTATTTTCTGATTCTATTCAAATAAATATATGATTTCAGTAGTGATGTTTTAATTGCAATATATACATAATTACCTACATATAATAAGAATAAAATGTCACATTCATAAGCATATTTACACATAACAAATATACAGGAAAATTAAAATACTATAAACTATAAGATGAAATACATGAATGTTTGATTAAGAGGCGAACATTAATCTTTAAATCATTTCCTTTAGTAGGGTGTGTTAAGAAGAATACTAAAGGCAATTATTGTTGCCAGCATAAGATACCAGTCATGCTTAAAAATTAATTTGGCCTGTGGCCCTATATCGTAACTGAAAATCCCAATAATATCCAGCCACAAAATGGTCAACCCATCTCCATACTGGTGTCGATTCAGGTCAAAATGAGAAAAACTTTTATTTGTAAAAGAAAAAAGAAAAAGAAAAAAAAGAAATGAAAATAAAAAATGGAAAATAAATAATTAAAGCGTAAACTATATTCAAAATCCGTCAGTACGATATGCTTTCGTAAATATACGCATTTATTTTAGTTCAATTTAAACTCAATTTAATTCAGGTGTTGCATATCTTGCGATAATAATATTTTATTGAAATAAACTCTTTATTTCATACATGATTTCTTTAATTTATGTATTTTTTCGCTAAATTATACAATACTATATACAATTAACTATTTAATAAAAAAAAAAGTGATTGGTTGTGATAATATAATTATAAAAGCAATTTCTAATAGAAACTGTCAAAAACCTGATAATACGATTTTTTTGTTTTTCCTATTTAGATATACTGAGTTTTATATTGTCATTACTAACTATACTGCGTAAGTAGAGAAAAGTGTGTATGTATTGCCTTCTAATTTCCTTTTTTTATTTATATTTTTTAAAAAATAATTATGCTAATAATAATATAATGATACAAACACCTCTATTCCACTATCTTCTTGGCTATAATAAATCATTTAAACAAACAATATCTAAAATAAAACTGTTAAAACAAACCATCTTAAAAGATTACTTTTCAATAAAATCAAAATAAAAGCCAATCCTAATGTATTTTGACTTTCAAGGGAAATAGTAAATGGAAAAGAAAAAAGCTATAGTAACTATCGCATACTATTTATAAATAATTTTTATTCTTATGAATTATATAGATTAATACCAATGATTTTTATTATTATCATTTTATTTTATTGGCTATAAGTAGAGCAAATGACATGGAAATAAAATGCATCAGAAAGAATATGTATGATCATTCTTGTAGTATATAACCATATACCATCGCCGGATGAAGCAAACGAATAATTAGTTTCAGCATCTGATGATACAGAACATATTATATTGTTTGATTTAATGAATCCAAGTCAGATTTATAGAAATATTCTATTTGAAACAGATTTAAAAGAAGTACTTTATTTATGGATTAGTGAAATTTCAGTGGATGAACAAAATTATGAAATGAAAAAAGAAAACATTTAAAAATATCAGCAATATATAAAAAAGCAACCTATATCTTGGTAGACTCTGATTAACATAATGAGTATTTATGAAAAAATATAATGGAACAAGTAGTGAAGATATCCTAAATAATAATAATGACAATTAATTAATTAATTGGTTAATAAAAGTTGAAGAAAATAAATATTTTATAATATTCATCAATCCACCAGCAATGATAAATCAATACAAACGGAAATTGAAGATATAAAAAAAGATTATCAATATTTGGCCTATATTGTACTTGGTTAGCCATCTCATGCTCGGTTAGCCAGTGAGTATCATATTGCAAAATAAAAGTAAATATATCAAGAAACATCATTGAAATATGTTTTTTTATCATTATTATTTTCTATAATGTATATTTTTTTTTCTCATACTCGTATGATTATCATTACCACCTTTATGATAATACAAAAGTATATTTTTGACAAGTGAACGACAGTATTACCTTTATTAATAATTTAAAAATAACTTTTATATAGAAAACTTATTTAGGAATGATATTGAATACTAATGCAAGTAGAAATAAAGATCGGTTCAATGCTGCTTTATTTCCATGGCAAAAATGTAGTTTTTTACTTGAAGGTAGAAATAAAATAACCAATTGGAAAATCACTGGCATGACCTCCGTATGAATTAAATTCATGAAAAATGTGTGGGATAAAGAAAGACTACTTTTAGCATGTTCCTTTACCAGTAGTACATATGTTCTTTTTTCCTTTGCTAACCAATATATTAGCATATATTTATACATTGTTGAAAAAGAGAACCCTGTTCGTGATTATGAAATGAGTTTATCTGATTTAAAAAAATATGATGTACAACATATATCATGAAATAATGAAAAGGAAAACGAACCATCACTATTAGCATTGTTCTACAAGGAAAATTTAATGGATACTCAACCGAATGCTCGTTAATGTAGTCTTTTTATCCAATCAAAAATATTTTCTACATTAGAAACGGAACAAAATAGGTTTAATTAGATTTTTTTTTTTATCAGCTTATTTATTAAAAGATGCTGATAACTTAGCATTGCTTGGATTCCTTTTTTTATTTTTACACTACAATAATTTACACCTTTATAGGACTGTAGAATATATTTACTTTGAAATATTTATCAAAGTTGATGGGTAGTACCCTCATGAATTAAATATAATGTAACCAAGAAAAAAAAAAAATGTACAAGTCATATACTGATAACTATATCTAAAATATATTTTAATGAAAAATATATTTTTTTATAGATATAAATTTATTTTCATAAATAGGTGTGTAAACATAAATAAATGATTACGTATATATAACAAATCAAACCTAATTTGAAATATGATGTGATATAAGCATATTTAGATATAATAAGAAATAATAATAATAGTAATAATAAGCCATATAGAGTATAATAAAGAGATTAATTATTTGTTTACTATTTTAAAATTCTAAATTTACACGTGATTTAAAAAACCAATCAAGGCGAATGTTATTTTGTATTACTTTCCTTTTAATCATGTTTTTAAAGTTCAAATTTATTTATTGTTAAAAAACGATATTTTACATAATATGAGAAAAAAATAAGCATAAAAAAGTAAAAAATTTATGATATTTGAATAACTACATTTAATGAATATATATTTACATATAATAGAAAGTAATGTTGGTAAACGCAAAAAATTAAAAATTAAAGCAGAGTGGGAATAGTCGACATTTGGATAAAAAAAGAAAAAAAGAAAAAATGGCGAAGATGATATATTGATTCTAGAACGAGAGATCGAGTGTGAGAGAATAATTATTTCTTAAAAGATAATTTACGAGTAAAAGGGTGATTTCTATTTTCATCCATAGTGTGTCGTCTTTCCTCCTCTTGAAGTTGCTGTTGCTTACGAACATCTGGTGAGATATAATGAGCTGGTAAACGAATGTCCCCAGTTGTGTAATTATAATGCATATGATCTACTTCGATCTGGTCTACATCATGGGGTGTATGCTGTTGTTCATAAGAAGTACGATTTGTTTCATAAACAATTGAATATTTCTTTAAATAATTATTCATCGATATAGGCGAAGTAGGCTGAGGTGGCAAAGAATCAAATGAATATTTTCGTTGCTGTTGTTGAGTATGATTAATAGTGGCAGTTTCTGAAAAGCTCTGTAAAGAAGGTGAGTTAGATGATTTTTCTTTTGATTTTAACCTTGGACTTGTTGATTTTAAAAAGTCATCGTTACTAGTAATCGTATCTTCTGAAGGTTTTGTAACACTAATTTGGTAATTGTGTTTGGAATCAATATAAGATTCATCGAGTTGACTAATAATTATATTGGATCCTTTACATTTATTATCATCAGAACTGCTAAAAGACCAATTTGATACAGTTTCAATGATATTTGGGCTAGAGTAAAGATATAAAAAGAAAGAAAAAAATGAATGGTGAGGATAAGTTTATACTATATAATTTATTCGTTTTTTTTTTTTTTTTTTTTTTTTTTTTTTTTTAGGCTTACTTTAATAAAACCACAAGAACCTTAACAATTGTTGTCACAGGGCCAGCAAAATACATACAAGCAAGTAAAGCAATTGAAAATTTTGTGTCATTCATTACTGTATAATGGCCAGCAGCATAAATAAAAGAAACACTAGATAAAAAAAATAATGTAAGGCAACCAAAAGTGATGGTGAGCTTTACCTATTAAAGGATGAAAAATAAACAAACATAGATTTAGTTTTCATTTTATATCATTTTCTATAGTTTATTTTTATTTTGTCACTTTATTATTACTTTGAAAGCACCAGCTTTTAATTTAGCAATATTTCTTCGATCTGACTGTGATAATAAATGTTCACCTATCAAAGTGACTAAACGAATGCCAGCAAGAAGAATGTAAATACCAATTAAAAAGGGTAAGATTCCCCATATATAATAATCCACTTGGAAATAAATATTTGCATTATCAATATCACCAATTGTAGCATAGTAACCAGACATAATATTAAAGATTGTTGGAAGTGTAAAAGGTAAAGCAATAGTTATTAAACAAAATATATCAATTGCTTTTTCTGATCGAACCCAAGCATTATAAATCACTTTATTACTCTAATAATATAAAAACAAGAAATAATAAAATATATGAGTTGACATATTGATATTTATATATTCGATTTATTTATTTATATTAAATACAATTATTTATATTTATATTTTTATATCCAATCTATTTATATCTACATATACATATATATTCAATTATTTATTTATTTATTTACCAGAGCTAATGTTTGAGAAACACCAAAAAAATAGCAAGAAAAGACACTAATACCAAACTGCCATACCAAATCCCATAGAATTAATCGAAAAACTGGCCAAGGAGCAACATCTGTTACCAGAATAATACATTGAATCATTCGACAAAGATTAAACAATATACCAAATAATCCCATGCTTTCTATAGGTCTTGGACGTGGTACTTTACCATGCATTTCAAAGAATTTTTGGTGTCGATAAACAACTCTCCAATAAACAAGCCCAAAGGCTATTTTAATAATTATAATAATAATAAATGTAATTAATAAATAAAAATAAATTGTTATGATTATGATTATTATGATTCTTTTAATAAAAAAAAAAAGATTGCATATATATAACTTTACCTGCAAGAAAAGCTACCGCTGATAAAGCTATGCAAATATAGTTCATATATATAAATGCCTCTGATTCTGCGCAGTTCCTTATAGTTATTCTAGGATCACAGTGATATTCACCATTATAATAAAAACGCCAAAAGGTGTTGCCTTCATATAACTGATTCGTATTCATATTGTATGATTATATTTGTATGAGTATGAATATATATGTGTGTGTATGTTTTATTATATGTTTATTAGCGTGAGAATTTATATATCTATAAGTTTATTCAAAGCTATTGTTATTTTTATTGTTGTTGTAATAGTATTGTTTTGTAAAAGTCTGTGTGTATATGTTTGTATATAATTTACAAATAACCTTTTTCTTTTATAAACTATTACTTATACTATTATTTTTTATAAGAAATGAGACATTAATAATTCAAACAATAAATTAATAAAGTATGAATGAATAAGTAAAAAAATAAAAAAAAATAAAAAAAAAAGGTACAAAAGAAAGAAAGAAATAAAATTTATTGTCTGTTGACATATTTTTTATTTTTTAAAAATAATAAAAAAAAATAAACCAGAGAAAAAAAAAAAAATAAAGATGTGAAAATCACAAAATTAGTACCTTTATGTGGTACAATGAATTAAAGTGCAGCATTTGCTAATGGAATTAACGGTTTCCATAAAAGAATCGCAAAATCAAAATAACAAATTCTAATTGTGTGGAATCCCTAATTTTTTATTTTAAAACATTTTCAAAGTCAGTTATTTTTTCTTTCCCTTTCTTCACCTTTTGTTTTTAAGTATATATCATTACATTTTATAACTACAATAATAATGCTACAATGATACAAACTACACTCTTCAACTATATTCATTGCAATAATAAATCAAATAAACGAACTACACATAAAATAAAACAGCTAAAACAAACCATCCTCCAAGATTACTTTTCAATATTACCAAAGAAAAAAACAGTGCTAGATTATTTTAGACGCGAAAAAGAAAAAGGTAATAATAGCCATTCATAACATGTAAATTCAAAAAGGAAGAGCTTACTATTATGAATTAAATTGAATAATTCTTACTATTATTTTTCGATTCCACTCCTTTTTGATTTAGAAAAAGTGTTTGAAATTGTACTTGTGGATATAAAAAATATAACTTTTTTTGACGATGAAGGCTACAAATTAAATTGCGTGAAAAAGAATATGTATGATGAAAATTTGAAGTACATTACCATATCATATCGCTGGGCGAATGGAACGAACAATTAGTACCAACACCTGATTATACAGCTCATATTACTTCATTTGGTTTAAGAGATTTATCAATACTTTGTTATTTTATTAAACATGAACCTGATTTAAAAGAAATACCTTATTTATGGATCGATGCTATTTCAGTGGATCAACAAAACCATGCAACGAAAAAGGAGACCATCTTAAAAATGTCAACAATATATAAAAAAGCAGCTTATATCTTGGCAGTACCTGATCTACATAAAGAGTATTTATGGAAAAATACAGCAAATAGAGAAATGATTACTTTAATAAACAAGTATAAAAAAACCATCTACGAAAGAATTCTCAATAATAATCAGCCAATCAAGAAATACAGGATGAAAGAATACAAAAATTATATAAATGGTCCTCATCAGCAAACCAACATTGATAAAGCAATACAAACAGAAAATGAAGATATAAAAAAAAGCCTATCAATTTTTGGCCTATCTTATACAGGACTGGTCAAGTCGTGTTTGGGTGATTAGTGAATATCTAATTGCAGAAGATAAATATGAAAATCAAAAAACCCCATTAAAATATATATTTATGCATCTATTACATAAAGGAACGTCTAATTTTTTTTCATACTCCTTTGATCAACAATCTCTAAATGCAAATACTATTAATAACAACAAGTACATTATCTTTTATGAAGATGTGGATAATAGCGATATGTTCATCAGCTTCTTAAAAACAATATTTATACGACAATATCATATAAATATGTTGTTAAATTCAGGTGCAACTAGAAATGAGGACAGATTTAATGCCATTTTGCCATCATGGGATAAATACAAGCATTGGATTAAAGATGAAAGTACAATATCAAATTGGAACATTACAGATATGACATCCATTAGATTGAAATTATACGAATTGATGGATGATTTATGGGATAAAGCAAATTTACTTCGAGCTTGTTCGTATTTTACAAGTTTCCCTATCCTTCCTTCTTATGCCAGTTACAACGACACTGAGCCTATATATATATACGAAAAAGATGACATTGATCTTGCATATCAAGACTATTCTGCTGATTTGTTAAAATATGCATTTGATAAATTTGGAAATGTTGATTCAGTAAAACATATGTTGGATAATATTAACAATAAAAAGGAACTCATCTACACTGAAAATCTATTATCTGTTCAATTAAATACCCACCATCGCTATCTTTCTATCAAAGCAATTAAATACTTTATTCATACAATGGAAAAAACTAATTTCAATCAGGAGTTTTTATCAACTTATTCATTAAAGGATGATGGTAGCTTAAGATATGTTCGTTCGCCTTTTTTTATGTTTTCATTTCCAGACTACGCAGATCTTCCCCCTCGTAAAGGTAACGAGATTTTTTTAATTGGCAATATAAATCAAAATAGATGGATATTACTTTCAGTACATAATGTGACGGAAGGTGAAGGTATAGACCTTTACGTGAATTATACTAATTATTCATGTTGTACTGATGACTATACCTTTAATGTATATTAATAAAACAAAAATAAAAAAAAGTAATAGATGTATAGAATTGGTTAGATAAAAAAAAAAAAACTCAAATAAACAACTTTCAAATGATTATATAGATTTTTTAGATATACAATAGTGAATTAAATAATAATATATTTTTTGTTTTATTTTTTAAATATAATTACACTACCAATTGAAATATATATATATATATATATACCGATCAATATTAATTATACAATTGATTTATATTTTTAAAAAAACTCTAAAATGAAGGTGAATGTAATTTTTTAATTTTATTTTTTAACTTTATTTCATGTCATTTCATTACTGATTAGATTTTAAATACTCAATCTGATAAAAACGAAAAATTGACAACTATTTGTTTTTCTGATGAGATGATCATTATATTGATCCATTATAAAATAAAATCACAATAACCCTGTTTTTAATATAGGTTTTATTTTAGAATTATTAAGAATGATTATAATCATAAAGAAAAAATATATTTTTTTTCTTTAATTGGTTCAAGTACCATAATATAATAAACAGAAAGGTTTAGTAGAAATAGATATTCGACCATGAACAAAAAAGCATACGGAATTTTAAATTTTTTGTCACACATAGATTTTTAAATTTAAAAAGAATTTCCTTTTTTTTTTTTGTTCTCTCCTCTTTTTCTTCTTTCTTCGTGTATAATTTTCTTTTAAAAAAAACTATTTTAGAACACGTCTTTTTTGTAGTTACATACTATTTTTAATTAATATTATGCCACCCAATGCACTCTTCCGTTCGGAAGAGATGTCTCTTATACAATTATATATACCTATGGAAGTAGCTCAACCTTGTATTGCAGCTTTAGGTGAACTCGGCAAAGTTCAATTTAGAGATGTACGTGAAAACAAAACCAACATATATATATAATAATAATAGAATAACGAATAATTATTTATATTTATATGTTATTTTATTATTTATAGTTAAATCCTGAAGTAAATAGCTTTCAACGATCCTTTGTTAATGAAATAAGGCGACTAGATGATATGGATAGACAGTGTAGTAAGTAACAATTTTATGTATATATATAGCTAGTTCCTTCTTTTAATATTATTGCTTTATTAATCTATTGTTTTTGTTACTTTTTCTTGTATTTTTTGTTTTATTTCTTTAAAAAAAAACATAATAAATAGGATACTTTCATCATCAAATTAAACGCACAGGAATTCCTTTTCGTTCAATATTTAACACAGCAACACGTTCTAGATCAACACAAGAATTGGATAATTTACAAGAAATATTAAATGAACATGAGAGTAAACTTTTAGAAATGACAACATCTTATGAAAGCCTACAAAAACGATATTTACAGTTAACTGAACTTCGTCATGTATTACGAGAAACAGCTGCATTTTTTAATCAGGTATATAGGCTAAATAAATAATAAACAGGGGAAAAAATAGAAAAAGAATAAAAAAACTAAATAGTTGTATAAAAATATATAAGTGTATTACTATAAATATATTTATGTATATAAATAAATTAAAATTTAAAATTTAATAACTACCATATATAGGCAGAAGCAAGACAGGATATAGGGAACAACAACAATGGATTTGATGGAATTATGAACAATAGTAGTAGTGATGATATAATCCCATTATTAGATCAAAATGAAGAACAACAACATTTTGAATTAGGACAACTATCTATTGGATTTGTTACTGGTGTTATCAAACGATCGCGATTACCAACATTTGAGCGTATTTTATGGAGAGCTTTACGTGGTAATTTGTATATGAACTCAACGGAGATTGATGAACCTATTATTGATTTAGATAACGATGATGAGTTAGTGGATAAGAATGTATTTGCGGTATTTGCTCATGGTCAAGAAGTACTTAATAAAATACGTAAAATATCGGAAAGTATGGGTGCTACCTTGTATAATATAGATCCATCAGAAGAAATAAGGAGGGATAAATTATTAGAAACAACATCTAGAATTGAAGATTTAAATAATGTAAGCAAAAAAAAAGTCAACATGTTTAAAATGGTTTACATATTTATTTTATTTTTATTTTCTTTCTATTTCTTTATTTAATAATTTTAATTATAGGTATTATCGAACATTAACCAAGCAAGACGTGCAGAATTAACATCAATATCTGAAAATCTTAACGCTTGGACAACAATTGTCCGTAAAGAAAAAGCAATCTACGATACTATGAATTTGTTCAATTATGATGGTAGTCGAAAATGTTTAATTGCTGAAGGTTGGTGCCCTTCCGATGATATGTCTCTTATACAACAATCACTTAAAAATGCTACGGTAAAAAATTAAATATTTAAAATTATAAATAAAAAATCAAGGTGATCTTTAATTTACTTAATAATTTATTTTTCTTTTCTTTAAAAATAACAGGATGCCTCTGGATCAGGTTTATCAGCTATTATTACAGAATTACGTACAAATAAAAAGCCACCCACATATCAAAGAACAAATAAATTTACAGAAGGATTTCAAAATATCATTGATGCTTATGGTATAGCCAGATATCGTGAAGTGAACCCTGGTATTTTTACTCTTATATCTTTTCCATTTTTATTTGCTGTTATGTTTGGTGATATTGGACATGGTTTCTTAATGTTTTTAGCTGCCTTGTATTTAGTATTAAATGAAAGGAAATTGGAATCAAATAATGGAGAGGTAAAATATAAATATATATATATATATATATATATATATGAAATAAATGGAAACAGAAAAGAAATAGAAAAAGAGAAAATGTTGTTTTCTAAAAAAAAATTATATGTTTAGATTTTTAAAATGTTTTTCGGTGGTCGATACATGATGCTGATGATGGGTATTTTCTCCATTTTTACTGGAATTATGTATAATGATATATTTTCTTTATCACTCAATCTTTTTGATTCTGGTTTTGATTGGCCAACTGTAAATAATGCTACCGATACTATTGAAGGTATACCTAATGGAAAAACTTATACTATTGGTCTTGATCCTGTAAGATATAAAATTACTTTTATTTTAATAGAAAAACTACACTTTGCTTAAAAATAAAAAATGGATATAGATATTGATATTATTTTATTTTATTTATATTTTCAATATGCTAGGCGTGGCATGGATCAGAAAACTTTTTATTGTTCACCAATCCATACAAAATGAAGCAAGCTATTATTCTTGGTGTTATTCATGTAAGCGATAAATATTAAATAGAAATAATATATAGTAATATCAAATACATATATAAACTGCTCACATTTTTTTAAAAAAAAAAAAACTAATAATGATTATTATTATTGTTATTATTTTTGTTTTTATTATGTCTATATATATAGATGTCATTTGCTATCTGTCTTAATGTGTGTAATCATTTATATTATAAGAAGAAGATCTATATTTGGTTAGAATTCCTACCTCAAATATTATTCATGGAATCTATTTTTGGTTATTTAGTATTTTGTATTTTATATAAATGGAGTGTGAATTGGTATGAAAGAGATGCTCAAGGTGAACTTGTTCGAAATGCTCCTCCTAATTTATTGAATATGTTGATTTATATGTTTTTATCCCCTGGCTCTATTATTCCCGGTGAACAACTATATACTGGTCAGGTAAAGGAAAAAAACATTAGTAATAATAAATACTATCTATGTAGATCTAAAATTCACTTGTTGACTTTTTTTTATTTAAAAAAATACATTATATTTATTATGTATATATATATAGGGTGTCATTCAAGTCTTTTTACTATTAATAGCCGTAGTTTGTGTTCCTTGGATGTGGTTTGCCAAACCTTATTATTTAAAAAAACAACACAGCACTCATCAATATACTACAGTAGCAGATGATGAGCATTTATCGGATGAAGAAAATAGATTAAATATGGCTGGTGGATCAACAGAAGTTGCTATTGATGACCCTGAAGAAGAAGAGGTAATTTTGATTCATTCTTAACGAAGATTTTATTAGGAAATAATAATAAAAATTATTCACTTATATATTTACTTTTTTTTAAAATAATAATAATAATAATATATAATAGTTTGATTTTAGTGAAGAAATGATTCATCAAACTATCCATACTATTGAATTTTGTTTAAATTGCATTTCAAATACAGCATCTTATTTACGTCTCTGGGCTTTATCATTAGCACATGCTCGTAAGTATTATTAATTTTATTTTTATTTATATCGATATAACAATAAAAAACAAGAAAATGAAAAAAAATATATACCAACTCTGCCCTTTCTATCCTTTATTTTATTTTATTTTTTAATTTATTTAATTTTCTACTGTAAATAGAATTATCAAGTGTACTTTGGGACATGACATTAAAAATTTGGTTTAATTTTAAGGGCATTGGTGGAACCATAGGATTAGTGGTTGGATTTGCGGTATGGTTTTCATTAACATGCTTTATTCTTATTGGTATGGAAGGTTTATCAGCATTTTTACATACTTTACGTTTACATTGGGTTGAATTTGATGGGAAATTTTATCATGCAGATGGGTATGCTTTTCAACCATTTACTTTTAAATCAATTATATTAGATGATGATGAATAGATTATTATTATTGTTATTTAAAAAAAAAAAAAAAGCAAAAGGTGATGATAAATTATATTATTATTATTATGATTATTAAATTTATATTAAACAAGCCATTACTCTGTTTTATTTCTTATTGTAAATTAAATTATTTTTCATTTTTTTATTTTATTATTGTGATTTTTGGTTTATTAAATTATAAATTATAAATAAAAATATATCAATGTTAAAAAAAATAAAAATAAAAAAAGTAGTAGAGATGGAGGAACAAGATTAAAAAAGATTGAAATAAGATTAAAGTTTGGTATTAAAAAATTAAAATGAATTAAAAAAAAATTATGTGACAATAAATGATAATAATAATAATAATAAAATTACTATATACAAAATAATAAGGATAAAAATAAAAATAAAAAAAGGAGAAGATTATTATTATTAGTATTATTATACGCCAATAGTGTAAGCACGGATTTTCATGATTAAACCATTCAGTTCCCCACGACATTGATTAGCAGCTCTATGAAAATCATCGGTCACAGTGCCAGATTGAGCAATAGCCTCCTCAAGAAGAATTAATTGATGTTGAACAGTATCAAACCAGGATTGATGTTGATGTACCAATTGATCTTGAGATGAGGATAACTGATGGAATTGTAATTGGCGATGCATAACAAATTGATCCATTTGAAGTACTACTTGATTTAAATGAAGATCGTGTTGCTGTTTCATTTGATTAACTTTCAATTGAATCATTTCCCATTCTTGTTTTAAATTGCCCATTTCCTTTTCTAATCGATGATTCAATTGATCCAAAGATGAATGCAATACTATGGATTGTCTTTCCCATTGTTCTTTTTTTGCTACAGCCATGTCTCTTTCTTTTGCTAAAACTTGTTCTTTTTTTCTTAAAGCTTCCAATTGTTGTCTTGAATTTAATGCTTCATCTTTTAATTGTTTAACTTGAGTTTCCATTGAAATGGAAGATGTTTTGGTATGATCTAACTGCTGCTGTTTTGTTTCTAATACATGCATTAAACTTTGGATATGAATTCGGTATTGTTTATTGGATTCTATATAGGTTTTATTTTGTGTTTCACATTGCTTTTTCATTTCTCGTGCATTTTCCAACTATATTAAAAAGACGATATAAATATAAAAGAATAAGAGTTAGCACATCATGTGTTTACCTATATATATACTTTTTTATGCATAACCTCTTTTTTTTTTTCCCCTCTCTTTTATTCTTTCTTTCACCCTTTTCCTTCTCCCTTTCTTCCTCCTCTCTTTCATATATATATATATATATATATATATATCTTCCCCACTATTATTATTTATATAAAATATATGTAAGGGGAAAACCCTTTCTTTTATATTTATATATATATATACCTGAGAACGAGTACTTGCTACTTCTTTTTGTATCCTTTCTAGCTTTTCATGTAGTTGTTCAATAACTCTAGTTGATCTTGAAGAAGATAAAGAAGGTTGTAAATGACTACTAAGACTAACATTTGTTGAAGAAGGTGTTAAACGTCCACCACCAAACATTAAATTATTATGAGGAAGTGATTCTTGTACGTGAAGCATTATTGTTGTTATTATAATGAATATAGCAAATTAATTTAAAAAAGTGAAAAAGTAAAATATAAAAGAAAGAAGAAGATATATAAAAACGGAATATAAAAATAAAATATATATAATTATTATGCAAATTAGGGGACTGAGTTGTTTTACATTGTTATTATAATAATAAGAATAAGAAAATGAACACGCATAAAAAGTAAAGAGAGGGGGTTAAGAAAACATATAAAAAGTATATGAAAACACGTTCATTATAAAAAGTGAATAGGAGGAAAAGAGTGAAGAATATCAAAAGGGGAGAGAGAAAGGTTTTTCATTATAATAATTTTAAAAGTCCGGCATTTCTTTTAATTTTGTTAGGGGAACAAAAAAATTTTCACACTTTTTCGCTCTTGCTATATTATTCTTTTTTAAACAATAAACTATATTTTATTGTCATTTAAATATATATTTATATATATATAATTACTTTTTTTATCATTTATATAATTCTATCTTACTC
>MU612386.1:7929-19777 GCA_025201675.1 Cunninghamella echinulata
TATTTTAAAAAAAAAATTGAAAGGAAAAAAAAAATAAAATGGAGAAAAAAAAATTTATTTTACAAAAAAGTCTGGGTTTAAACCACGCGGCCTAAATTTTTTATTTTTATAAATTATATTAACAAAATTCATCTAGAGTTTAGAATATGTAGCAGGCTTTTTGGTAACAAATGCTTGGAAAGACTTGGGAATATCCTATAGTGTTTTTTTTTAAAAAATAAAAATTGATATTAGAAAAATTTAAATATTTTAAAAAAATAGTCATTATTATCGTTGTTTTAATATGAATATTACTTCAGTATTAAGCATAGCAGAACTCCAAGTGGTGGTATAAGCAAGAGCTTCAGAAACAGAGTGATCACGGGCATAAAGTAAGTTGTGTCTATTGTAAAAAATAAAATAAATAAGTTCGCATAAATATTTAAATTACTTCAAATATATTAAAAAACTATAATTATTATAGTAATTATTATGATTATTACTTTGTGCCAACAACAGCTACAGGGCTCTTTGTAGCAATTAAAGCTGCTAATTTTAATGCACCATCTATGAATAATATAAAAATTAAATTTATATAAGCTAATATTCGACGCAGAGAAAATATATCATAATAAAAAAAATGAAAATAGATCAATGTTTTGTTTCCTACCAACTAATTGCTCTTTGGTGTCAAAAACGCGATTAACTAATCCATGTTGAAGAGCTTCATCAGCTAAAAAGCTATTAAGAAAATAATAATATGTGTTAGATGATACATGATGGTAAAAAGATTATTAATAATAATAATAATAATAATAATAATATATATATATATATATATAAACTTACTCTCTACCAGTGTAACATAATTCACGAACCAAACTTTGATTCCCAATAACTTTAGGTAAACGTTGTAAAGAACCAACATCAGCAGCTAATCCTACATCAACTTCCTATATGTCAATAAATAATTATTATTATTATTTAATTATTGGAAAAAAAAATTAATAATTTAGTCTTTTTAAAATAGAAATTAGCAATAAATTAAAATCCAATTGTATTTAAATTACTTTGACACAGAATAAAGCATCCTTTGAGCAATAACGGATATCACAAGCTGTAATCATATCGACACCAGCACCATAGCAGCCACTATGTACGGCAGCAATAACTGGTTTATCACATTCTTCAATGGCAGTAAAAGCGTTTTGGAAATGCTGTATATATATATAAATAGAAATCGTATTAATGATAAAACATATAAATCCTTTTTGACTGTCATCATGCTATGTATATACTCATCTATTCTTTTCATTTTCATTTGTTATTTTATTCACCTTAAGATGCGCACGTTTTTGATAAACAAGTCTAGCGATATCACCATCAGAAATTGAAGTAATACCAGTATCACTTACTAAATAAATATAAAAGGTATAATAAATAAAGTTAAAAATAATGTTTTAATATAAGAAAGTATTTATTTTGACTTTTTCTACCATAAAATAATAATAATAATAAATAAAATACTTACAGTCCAAACCAGCAGTAAACATACGGCCGTTACCAGAGACAACGACAGCACGGATATCTGAATCAGCACCAATATCTCTAAAAGCTTGACCTACATCGCGAATAAGACTACAAAAAGAAATAAAAGTAATGTTAATACATGTCAATCAATCTATTATTACTATTTATGTATACATGTATATACAAATATAAGCTTACGCAGGATTAAAGGCATTAAGCTTCTTTGGTCTATTTAATTGAACGTGAGCAACTTTATCAATAATATCTACTTTAACAGCTTCGTATTGATAGCGAGACATTTTTACTATATTGTTTATTATTTATTATATTATTTATAGTGTTAAAAAAGAGGTAAAAGGAGAAAAATAAAAAATGTGGGGAATTTATATAAAAAAAATTACTAAAAATTTCACATGTAATTTAAAAACGCGACGGCAATTAAATAACCGTCTACCACCTATGGATATAAGTTATTCAATGAAAATGATAATGACAAAGTTTTTTTATCTATGGGGAGATGATTTTTAACAAAGTAAAATTAAAAAAAAAAATATGTATATATATTTATATATGTAAATACATATATATATATATATATATATATATAAAATAATAAAACATCAAGTATAAATTAATAAATGAATAAATATAAAAGGAATATGTATGATTTTTTTTTAAGATGCAGTTGGAGATATTAAGGCAGAAGAATAAGAACTATCCATGATGGAACGAGTAAATAACATATCTAAGGAAGCCATGGCTCTAAGTAAATCTTTTTGTAATTTAATTTCACTAGTAACTTTTTGACTCAGCTGTAAAATTAAATTATCTATCAATGGAGACTGACCAAATACATTATAATATGTATCTAAATAGTAATAAATAAAAAATGTGAGTGAGAAAAAAAAAAAAAAAAACATGGGAAGAGTATACATATATCTATTTTTTTTTCTTCTTTTCTTCTTTTTCTTTCTTTAATATTAATAATAATAATAATAATAGTATATATAATTACCTAACACAATATCTGATACATCAACTACCACAGTTGTAAACTTAGGTTTATGGATTTGACGTAATAAAAATCTTAACAAAGGTTCTAAAGATACATCATCCCGACCAGCAATCGCAGTTTTCATAGCATCACGATGAATCAATTCATAAAACATTGATACAACCACAAAAGGATCCCCAGTTTTTAAAGCTTCATCTAAAGCGTTGGTAAATTGGAATTTTTTTAAAAGTTTATCATAACGTTGTAATTTAATGCGTCGAGTCTTTTCTACAGTAAAATCTTGATTTAAAAGTTTTGATTTATCTGATAATGCTGAAGATGAGGACGATGTAGTTGATTTATTATTTTTTTTGGATGATGATGAAGGAACATGGGTGGATTGACCATGAACAAAATATTTATATGCACCACCTTGAAGAAGCTGTTGGTTACGTAACTTGGCTACTTTTTCAGATGATTTAATTTGTCGTTGACGAATAGATAATAATCCATTAGCCATCCCAACAGCAAGATGAGTATTATCAGGAGATAATCCAACACTTAAGATAGGAGCTGGGTATTTCACACTATGTACAATACGATAATCTTGAACATTATAAACTTTAATATGTTGATCCAAAGATCCAGAGACCAAACGTGAAGAGGAACCGTTAAAGCATAAACTGGTTACTGTCTTTTGGTGATTGGATAAAGTATTTAAACATCTTCCACCACTTAATAAATCCCATATTTTAATTGCTGGTCCTCCGGCTGATACTACTGCTCCACCCCCAGGGAAAGATAAAATTGATTCAACAGGTGCACCATGCTGCATAGTCATGACACATTCATTTTGTCGCATGTCCCATAATTTTACTGTTTGATCATATGAACCTGTCAAAATTAAATTTGGATTATCATCGCTAACCACACCTGTGCGTACATAATCTTCATGCCCTTCAAATATATTCACGCTGGTTTCTGTGGGGATATCCCAAACACGAACTGTTTTATCATCTGATGCTGACATAATGTTGGTTTTATTGTTGGAGAATTTTGTTACATGTACTGGCCTATATTATCCATAATGTATATATATATATATATATATATATATATATCATTATTAGTATGATGATGATGATATAATTTTTTGATCATTATTATTTTTGCTATTATAATTATTTTATGTGTATATATGTTCTGCTTTCTTTTTTAAGCTCTATATTAATAATAATACTAATAATAATGGTACTATTATTATGATCCACTTACATAGTATGTTCTCTAAAAGTTCTTAAAATAGCACGCGAATTCACATCAAACAATTGTACTAAACCTGTGGCATCCCCAGCAACAATAAGTTTCCCGTCATGACGAAAACTGGCAGAATAAGCAATATCTTTAAAACGAGAGATTGTTTTTTTTGGTTGATGAGTTTTTGACGAATAAATTTGTACACGAGTTGAAGAAGTAACAGCAAAATCATATGGTGCTACAGGTGAAAAGTAAATTGAAGGAATGCTTCCATATTCTTTAATTAAAATAGGGGACTACAAAAAAATAAGCGAAATAATATTTATACAAGATCGATGAGTACATATACATAAATCATAAAATATTAATAGTAATAAAATTTTCTTTAAATGTATACATATATATTCCTTACTTTAAAACGTTTCCAGTACTTTCCTTCACCAGATACTTTTGAAGGAGCTTTGGGATATTTTTTAACAACAATTTTTTGATAATCCATATTATGAAGTTAAAATAAGCTTAAAAAAAAAAAAAAGAGAAAGAAAAAAAATTGAAAGCTTTTAACAGTGGCTTTAATTGATTTTCAAATTCCGATACACTTCCTTTTTTGGCCCAACCTTAATTATTACTAATTTTTAAAAAGTTTATACGAATAATGAATAAAAAAATACATCTATTTAATTATTTATTCATAAAAGTGATAGCCCATTGATATTATTAGTTAATATATTAATTAGTAACATAAAAAATAGTTTTTATGTACGATATAATATTCTGATTCTAAAATAAATATCCTTTTTTATATTTAATTAATTTATATTGATTAATTTATCCAAAATAATTCTTGACTTAATCCTTGGTTTTTTTTAACCAAATAGTAAAATAATAGCAGTGTACACTAGTAGAAACAATATATAATAATAAATGAATTGTTGTATAAGTGAATCAAAAGTATAGTAACAATCACCATTAAAAGTGTCTTTACATATATATATACATATACATATAAATCTGGATGGTATGGATGATGATGATTTATTTCATTTATTTTAACTAATAAGATGGTTCTAAACTATGTACATGATGAAGTCTATTCTTTAAAGTAGCAATACGGTCACTTTTCATTAATTTATCTAATTTTTTAATCACATTCGGATCATCTTGATAAAATCGACTAGTTCGTCTAGAAGGTATAGTTGATGCTGGATGCCAAGATACAGGGCGAGAAGGTATTAAAGGTGTATTACTCTTATCCATTATATTATTATTACTATTATTACTATTATTGTTATTATTGTTATTATTGTTATTATTTTCTAAGGTTTTATGTAAACGATGAGGATTATCATTTGGTAAAGAAGCACATCTATTTAATTGAGTTGTTGAAGATGGCCATATATAATGAGCAGGTACAGGAGGCGGTGCTGATAGAGGCGGTGTTTCTACTTTTTCACTTTGATATAATAATTCATTCTTTTTATTTATTTTACTATACATTGAAAAATTAGGGTAGTATCTATATATCTATATATCTTTTATCAATAAAAAAAAAAAAAAGAAAAGAAAAGAAAAAGAAGTGTTCAAAAAAAAATTTTTTTAATTTTAGAAAATGAAAGATAATTTTTTGTACAACTAAAAAAAAGTAGTTTTTTTCAGCCTACATACCTTTTATATTTTTAAGAAAGAAAACAACCTAATTGGTTGATTTATGTACTACTATACTCCCAAACGTCATTAATATAAAAATACCAAGGTTTTTTTTTTTTTTTTGTTGGCAAAAAATATATATTTATAGTTATGGCGGCAGAAATTTTAAAAACTCTACAAAAAAAAAAAATCTTGTACCTAGTTGATCCAATAACAATTTATCAATTATGGTAATATTTACTTTTTCTTTAAAATAATATCAATAATAACAATAATAATAGTAATAATACTACTGATAAATATATAATTATACCATTTTTATTTATTAAATGATATCAGTATGTATATAATTTTATTTATTATAAAAAAAAAGGGGGAAATTTTATTTGACTTTAAAAAAATCATAGCATGAGATGGTAAGTAAATATATACAAATTCATTTAATGATAATAATAAAAAGATTATATCAAATAACCATCGATGATATCTGTTCTTAAGAATCCTCGATTCCCATCGCGATAGCGTAATAAATATTTTCCATTAGGAAGCTTCAGATAAAAGTTAGAATAAGGAAAGCAACCTTCTTTACAATAAGTTGGGCTATAGGGAGGTATAAGTATAGTAGGGTCTGATGTTTGATCCATCATCACGGTGGAAGAAAATGACGAAGAAGAAGGTGTTATTGAAGATGATGTTATTAAGGACGTGGATGTGGATGTCAATGTCGATGTATTACTATTTTTAGTACTTGTCGAATGTATTATATTTGTAGAGTTGTTATTTTTATCTTTACGTTTGATAGACCTTGAAATTCTTTTCCAAAACCTTCGTAATGAATTATTATTATTATTTTTGTCGTTGTTGTTGTTAGTATTCGTCGAATGGTTGGGTGAAATTGAAAATAGAGATGTATAAACCATAGAGGAAGCAAAATAAATAAATGAAAAATAAAAAATAAAGAAGAAAGAGATTATCAAAAAAAAAGGTAGAGATGGTGATCTCTTAAAGAAAAAAGCATCCAATAAGATGAGTTATTCTGCTAAGCATGAGATCACGTTTCAAAATATTAAAATGGTAATAAGTCTAATTTTTATTTTATTTTTTATTTTTATTTTTTGCATAAATAATAAATAAATGTATATATTGTATAAGATGATTCCATCATATTACAATTTTTGTTTTGTTTCTATTGTCTGCACATGCTGAATCACATCCCCTTCTTTAAAGCCATCAAATCCATCAAATGACATCCCGCATTCCAACCCTTTCTTTGCTTCGTTAATGTCTTTCTTTACTTGTCTTAGAGCATCCAATTGGCCTAATAATGAAAACATAATATAAAAATAAAATTATAAAATTAGTCACTTGTAGCAGTAATACGAAATAATAATAAAATTAAAATACTAAACTAAGAAAAAAATAAAAATAAAGTTTTTTTTACCTTCCCACAGAGTCTTTTTATCACGTATAATTCTTACTTGACCATTACGACTAATAGATCCATTGGTAACTCTACAGCCAGCTACAGGTTTAGTTTCTCTTCCTTTAATACTAATATCAAAAACTTGTAATATTGTTGCTTCACCAACCACTTGTGTTGTAATAATAGGAGGTAACATATCACCAAGTTTATCTTTTACATCTTCCAATAATTTATAGATGATAGAATAAGATTTCACTGGGACCCCAAGTCGGCTAGCTTCGGATAATACCTTTTTATCGGCTTTCACATTAAATCCAATCACTTGTCCTTCGCAAGCAGCTGCAAGTTGTATATCACCTTCAGATATTTGTCCAACGCCTCCATGTACTACCTTGACACGTATTTGTTTATTTTGTAACCCGCTAAGACAATCTGTTACTGCTTCGACGGTTCCACTAACATCACCTAAAAAAAAAAAGATAACAATAATAATAAACATAAATAAAATTATCCTTCTTTTTTGCTACAGTTTGTTGTTATTTTTTTTTTCCTATTATACCTTTTACAATTGCACGGAATTCTAAAGTTTTATCTTGACTATCAATAATACCATCCTCTTGCAAAGTTTTTTGTACAGCACTTAATCTTTTATTAAGAGAATCCGGTACTTCATCACTTAAGCCACGTTGATACATCATCATTTCCTTCTGATACTGTTTCTCTGCTAATCTTTCGTGCTCAAGAATTTCGCGCTGTTGCCGTCTTTTTTCATTAATGACTTCTAAATCACGTAATTGCTGATCACGTTGTTGACGAGTGATACGATTGCTGATTACTGTTTTAGCCATTGACTATATAAAAATAAATAAATAATAAATAATACATTAGTTAGTTTAAACATTCTAGTTGTCAACAAAATCACCCTTATTAGAAAATATCATTTAACCTACATATACAAACATACATACATACATACATATGTATATATATAATATGTGGCATTATTATTATTATTATTATTATTATTATTATTATTATTATTAAAAATAAATAAAAATAAATTAAAATCCATTTACATAAAACTTACATCATCTTTAGCTTGTAACATTTCATCACCAGCATTAGGTACATCTTTCCAACCAATAACTTTCACAGGTGTTCCAGGCAAAGCTTGTTTTACAGGTTTACCTTGATGATCCGTCATAGAACGTACTTTACACCATGTATTTCCCGCTACTACTACGGACCCAGGTTTTAAAATACCACGATTGACTAAAACGGTAGCAACATTCCCACGTCCCTTTTCAATTTGTGATTCCAATACTACCCCCTCTGCACCCAAATTATCTTGTTCAGCTTTCAATTCCAAAATTTCTGATAAAGTAGAAATAGTTTCTTCCAATTGATCTAAATTTAAACCAGTTAATCCTGACACTTCTACACATGGTACATCACCACCAATTTCTTCTAAATGAACATTATAACGAGCTAATTCTTGCTTGACATGAGAGGTATCTACACCAGGTTTATCACATTTATTAATAGCTACGACTAAAGGAACTCCAGCATTTTGTGCATGTTGAATAGCTTCTTGGGTTTGAGGCATCACGCCATCATCTGCAGCAACTACTAACACAATAATATCTGTAACTTGAGCTCCTCTAGCTCTCATAGCTGAAAATGCAGCATGGCCAGGTGTATCTAAAAATGTGATGCTTTTTTTTGATGGTAAAGTTACTATTATACATATTTAAAAAATAAAAAAAAAGAATGATGGTAATAATCAGTTAAATTTCATTTATTTATTTATATATTTTTTATAATTGTTATTTCTGGAATATACCTGAGAATGCACCAATATGTTGTGTAATACCACCAGCTTCACCAGCAGCTACAGACGTTTTACGTAAAGTGTCTAATAATGTTGTTTTTCCATGATCAACATGGCCCATAATGGTTACTACTGGAGGTCTAGAAGGAAGATTACTAGTATCTGCTGGTGGGGGTCTATATATATATATATATATATATATATATATATATATGTAAAAGATGGATAATGAAAAAAATAAATAATTAGATCTTTGTAAATAATTCTATTTTAAATATATGCTTCATATATAAGCTAATTATTCATTAGTTTATATTTACCTTGGATATAAATCTAACGATTGTCTTTCATCAACAATAGGGTTTAAATTAAGTTGCATAGCAATCAAACTGGATTCATCGGAATTTAACACTAAAAAAAGAAAAAGAAAAATAAATTACATAGGTCAATAATGATATATGTAAACAATTATAAATTAAAGGAATAAAAAAAGAAAATTAAACTTACTTCGATCATGCTTTGTACTACCCATTTCCAATTCATTCATAGTAGATATTACTTGTTCTAAATAATTACGAATAATCATTATTATATTTATATTGTTAGTTAGTATATATATATATATGCTTTTATTGCCCTTTATTCGTTTGTTTAATTATATATATATATATATATATATATATATATATATATATATTTGTATCTGCATATATTACCTAGACGTACACCTAATATTTTTGATAAATTTGACACATTGATAATTTCCGGTATAAAAACATCTCTAACTTGATTTTCCTTTTCAGCCAATTCCTTTTGACGCTGTTTAGCTTGACGCTGTTCCAATTGTTTTTTTGCCCTTTCTTCTTCTTTTAAAAGATTATTCAATAATTCCTCTTTACGTTTTCTTTCTTTCCTTTCTGCTACCGATTCGCCTTCTCTTGGTGGTTTTGAAAATTTATTGATACGTCGATCCTGAAGTTTTTTGGTGATTGCTTCCCCTTCATGTTTTTCTATATGCTGATCTATAGGTTTTGACCAATCTCTTTTTTTTGGTACCGGTTTATCACTACCACTACTATTATTTTTTTTATTATTATTATTATTATTATTATGTGTAGTACGTTGCTGTTGTTGTTTTTGTTGTTGTTGTTGCTGATTTTGCTGTCTTGGTCTTTGCCGTTGCCTTTGATTGGATTGTTGTTGTTGTTGTTTCTTTTCAGTAAGGTTTTGAGTTGGTTTTTTCCATTTATCTAAATTAGGCACTGTTGCTTTTTCACTAGCATTATTATTAGGTTTTCCTATAGATATAGATTCCTTGAACAATGAACGTGAAGTATGTAAAGATCGTGCTGTTGTCGAAGTCGTAGCAATAGATCGTTGTAAATAGGATCTTTCTAGTTGATATAAAAATAATAATTTTTTACCACTCATATTTTATATTTAATAGCAATAATAACAATAATAATAAATATGAATAAGTGGTATTGTAAAAAAATATTTTTGTTTTAAAAAAAAGAAAAGGGGAAGAAAAAAAATGAGGTGAGTTAAAAAAAATTGTATTATAAAAAAAATAATTTTTTAACTCCCGCCTTTTTTTTCCTTTCTCTTTTAAAATACTTATTTGTCAATTAATACAAAAAAAAATAGTTTTTATTATGTATTTTGATTTCAATTTATTACCTTCAACTAATAAAGATCAAATAAATAATGAAACTGTGGAAGCTATATTAACTCGTTTGAAGACTTGTATGTAAATTGACTATATAATTATATTACATTTAAATGTAGATCTAAAGATTGATTTATATATCTTTTTATATTCTTTTATTATATTTTATTATAGTGAGCCCAGCAACCATTGCTTGGAATTCTATACTAGAAGATATCAATCAATTCAAAGTAATATATGCATACAAATATATATTAAGTATTTAATAAAATAATGAAAAAAATCGTCTACAGTTGATGCCTATTTATCTAGTATACGTTATTCATAAATTCTATATTTTTTTATCATTATTTATATATTTACTACTATAACATAGCCAACTAATATGTCAAGGTCAAATATATCTACTGATCAAATCACCCAATTATCTCGCTTAACCATTAAAGTTGATAACCCTAAAAAGAATTATCAATTAACTACCAATAACGTTATGAATCAAAAAATTGATCTTCTTGCTGTTCAACCTTTAACCCTAGATGCATGTAAACAAAGTTGCCAAGTTTATGAAATTGATTTGATTAGCCTTGATTTATCCAATCAATCCATTACTCCTGGTTATGTGGCTGCGCAAGTAGCTGTTACACGCGGCATCTTTTTTGAAATATGTTATACTCAATCTTATCTTGATCCAAGTCTTCGATCTTCTTTTATTAGCAATGTGGGTAAATTGATTAATCAAACGCGTGGTCATAATCTTATTTTTTCGAGTGGAGCTTTGAATGCGTTACATATTAAAAGAGTATCTGATATAAAAATATTGTAAAGTATAAAATATATATACACTATCATCAACATCAACATTATTATTATATCTATATTTAATTTTAACTTCATATTATTATGTATATATTATTATTGATTAATTTATAGAGCATTAATGTTTGGTATGACCCAATTACAAGCAGAAGCAGCCACTGGATCAAATTATACACGATTATTAAGAAGAGCAGGTAACATACAAATATACATATAAATACATATAGACATTTTATATGAGGATGAATTTATAACTTTTCTTTTTACTAATATTATTATTCTATATATTTTTTTTAAAAAAAAATATATAGAAACACGTAAAAACACTATTCTTGCAGCAATAAGTGTCAATAAACCAATCAGTACTACCAATACACCAATGGAATTAGATGATGATGGTAACGATAAAAATCAAAATCAAAATAGCAATCAAAATAAAAGAAAAAATGACGAAACCAACGATTTAAATCAAAAAAAGAAAAAGAAAAAGAAACAAAAAAAGGACCCTTCTTCATCCTCATAATCAAATAATTAATATTTGCATAAACAAGATCATTACTATTCCCTTTTTATTAATACAAACATACACATGCAAAAAATAAAAAAGTAAAAAACAAAAACATCATTTCTTTATATAATATATTATTTTTATCATCTATTCATTTATTAAACATTTTATATATACACCCATCTATCCTTTTT